>CM076580.1:443145455-443426473 GCA_034641835.2 Pinus albicaulis | reverse complement strand
ATATGTTCGAAATAGAAAGCCGGAGCTGGATTTTATGTATAATTATTTTCATGTGTCCTTGCACAATGCAATATGTTCGAAATAGAAAGCCGGAGAAGACTTTGAGGTTCGAAATAGAATACCGGATTATATTGGTGATTTAGTAGGACCAGTCCTGGCACGATGAAATCCCAGAACTTAATTTTTTTCATTGACCATCAAACAAAGCTAAAGTACTGAACCGACAATTTGCTGGGAATCAGACCCTGCTAAGTCCCCACTGCGATGTTCAATCTATGACAGCTCACATCTTTTTATACACGTATTTTAACGGGATTGTCATGTTCGATGTCTTACAACTGTGATATTTTTATACAAGTAAACTGTAGTTTATTGTAACATGAATACTGTGGTGATTTATTAAAAAGAACGCAACAAACTCATGTATTGGTGATTTATTAAAAAGAATGCAACAAACTCATGTATTGACGCATGTTAAAACTATACTTTCGATAAAATTACATGGGCATCTGCGTTATTGGGATGTGATTTTATAAAGTAATTTGTAAACACTTGAATGACATACAACACCTGTAAACACTTGAATGACATGTGGATTTGGATTCAAGAAACGTTCTCGATTGAGGGCCACGTTTCAAACGAACATCAACAAGAGTAAGTAATACAACAGGATTTTGAGAGGAATTGTCTTTCGATTTGCTTCAGCGCATTTGAAGAGCAGGAGGTCCGGTGATCGATTCCCAATCAGGCTCTCTTTCAACTCGGATCCTATGCATTCCTGCAAAATCTCCTGCCAAAGATGATGACGCTTATAAAATTTTCAGGAACTTGGCCACATTGCTATTAGAATGAGGCTACTTTGTGCAGGTAACTATTCAAGATCTCGGTAAGGAAAGCTGGGTCACCACCATAATCTGAGCCCCTCTCATATTGCAACACTTTAATATTTCTGCGTATGGTTCTTATGTTGCTTCGATTCTTCAATGCTATTCTTCTGTATTTTGTTTTGGACTTTAATTTCTGTAAACGGTCGCCGGTGTAGATCATTTCATTTGGCCAATGATAGGAATAAATTAAGACAAGCATATGTCTGACTTAATTATGAGAAACTTTTGAGATCTGAGGCCTATGGATTCAAATGGAATTCTAGAGCTTGTTGATTATTCTTATTATATTTGTCTGTGACGAGTACTTGCCGATGTCAAATCATCTAATTCATGATAATTGAACTGTATACTGCCTTCCTTCCGAGACAATACCGTATGTTCATTCATGCTACTAAAATAATATAACAGTTATAGATTGAAAATAATGGTAATCGGAACGAAATATCAAATTTCCAATAGACTCTGAGTTTGAATCGATGAGGGGGCTATGCATTCGAGACCTTTACATGAGGATAGGTATAAATTGCTAAATATGAGTAGGCCAACAATAAATTGATTGCGAGAACCCAAAATACATACCTCTAGGAAAACAATTCTACTGTATAGGAAAGAACTAAATTCTGGTGCAAGAAAATTTCCCAATTTAAGCTAGTGGTGAAATACAAAGTTATTAAAAAAGACAGTGTCCAAATTGGTCGAAAAGATTTTTAGTGTTAGATATCTAGAAGGGTATGGCAATAATCGAGATCCATAAACGAAATGTAGCAAAATTATCTATTCGAAATAATCAGTACGTGTAATTTTCTAAAAATATACAAGTATTATTACCTATGCCTTATTACCGAATGATTCTGAGTTTGCGCCCTCCTTAGCTATGTATTATTCCATATTTTTTTAACATTAAAAGTGCAGGAGCTAAATTGCATTTGATTAATGTAAGTTTTGCATTGTTGTTGTCATACATTGCAAAAGACAGTGGAAATCTCTTTCACACTACAAGACGAGTACCGCATTTCACTATAAATGCCGCATTTATTTCTGTAAATTATCAATTAGAAATGTAAGAGTTACTGAAAACAATTTAAAAATGGTAAGAGACTGTTTGTGCCTTGCAGGAATACCATAATTTTTTTGGGGATAATTGCTTCCTCACCCGATAAGCATCGACCAAGAACAAAGCCTGTAGTTGGCAGCCTATTTCAGGTTCTTCCAGTTCCTCCGGAACATAAGCGCTGACGGAAAACAAAGCCCATAGCCTACAGTTTCCAAAGCCTGCAGTTGGAAAGCACAGACGAAGAATCTGGTGTATTCGAACTGTACCTAAATGGGGCGCAGCATTATCTCGGGAAGGCTTCTTGAACTGACGGGGCAGAAAATAGCTAAGAAAATGAAGAATTATGTCTTCAGCGCATAGCACAGAAAATTTAGGAAAGCAGAGACCTGTAGCGAGAACGAAGAATTATGGCCTATTCTTCAAGTTGAAGAAGCGCTGAATGAAAAGGCCAAGGAAGAAAGCACAATGACAGCGTGATGGCAAGCATAAGGACAACTGTTCAGTGTAACAGAACCCGTGGCAGCATAAGCGGTGGACAATGATTTTTTATTTTCGGTGGAAAATGTTTGAGATTAACGTTGGAACTTTGGTTATAGATGTATGCCTCAGGATACCGATCTCATACTAATGTTTATGGAAACTTATGAAACATACAAAGCATTCATTCAAACTAATGCTAGCATTAGTTTCCGAGAGTGAAATCTCAATAAAAAATATGCAAAAAAAAAAGATTTTACCCTAAGTTTCTAGAGATCTGGCCTCGATATGAGGCCAAATAAGACCTCCAAAATTTCTAGTGGTTGAAATAGCGGCCAGAGGTTTCTTATTGGTTTAAAAAAAGTTGTTTATTAAATATAAAATCAAAACTTTGGATTATAAGTTTCATTTTTAACTCGGGTGTTGTGCAACACTAATGAAAATCTAAAAATCGATTACAAGAGTCCCTGCCATGCCGCAGGCGGCAGGGACTAATAAACATGCATTCATCGACAAATAGACCGAGAAAATGTAGAAAAGAAGTGATCGATAATTTGTGTAGATTTTATGCAATAGATTCGCTACAAGTTGGAAGAAGAGGTCCGATGGTTGTTTGGCACAGTAAATCATTTTAAAGTGGTGCCTGATAAAAGCCACTGTCTCATTACTCTATAAAAACAAGGGTGGCTGCAAGGCAGCTAGTCCCTGCCTTGAGGGAGGAGGGAGGAGTATGATGTGAACTAGATAGGGTCACTGAGGACCTGTATATAAGTGGCCACAACAAATAGCATTCTGGATTCTGGAATGCTAATAGCAACTTTCAAATGTGCCAGATTATAATAATAGCAAAAACGATTTTTCTACTAGGCAGCTTGGCAGCTTTAAGAGCCAATCCTCGGCAGTTTTAAGATCTGATCATGATAGCAAAGCCTTAATAATAATTTTAATGATAGGCACAATGTTAAGCAGAGTAAAAGATTGAAATTTAGGTGTGCACTTTTCTTCCTTCAATTTAACTTCTAAAATGTCATAAAATAAAATATATATAAAATAATTTTAAAAATGTCATAAAATAAAATATATTTAAAACGTCATCAAACCAAATATATATAAAATCTAATCATTGGGCAGCAGCCAGAGTCCAGACTCTGAAGCTGCAACAATATGGCACAAGACTGTAAAAATCTAAATCTAAATCTGAGCATAAAATCATAATCATTGGGCAGCAGCCAGAGTCTACACTCTGAAGCTGCAACAATTTTAAGCTGCAACAATATTGCACAAGAGTGTAAAAATTTAAATCTAAATATGAGCATAAAATCATAATCAATATAGCACAAGACTGTAAAAATCTAAATCTAAATCTGAGCATAAAATCATAATCATTGCTTGCTCACACTCAACATTAACTGCGAGCATAAAATCATAATCATTGCGCAGCAGCCAGAGTCTAGACTCTGAAGCTGCAACAATCTAAATCTAAATCTGAGCATAAAATCATAATCACTGGGCAGCAACCAGAGTCCAGATTCTGAAGCTGCACCAATATAGCACAAGACTGTAAAGTGGACCAGTACAAACATGGTAAGGCCAGCCTTCTCTTCAAAGCAGATAAAGGTGCGCACTGGGCTTTTGTTGTTCAATCAGAACCCCCTCATTTGGAATATTGCCCTCAAGATTTGAAGACCCAATTCAGAAATCAATAACTTATCCGCTGAAGATATATGTTGCCAGAATCGAACTGAAGACCCAATTCAGAAAACAGAAACTTATCAGCTGAAGATATATGTTTCAGATGGCTAACTTCTGTGCATATGTTGATTCATGCCACTATAAGTACAATGATGGACGCATATATAAGCATCAAACTCTCATAGAGATAAAATGCTGTCAAAGGAGACCATAGAGCAACCTAAAGGCCTTAAACAAATAAAGGAAGATTCTCACCAAAATCTAAAGTTGACGGGTGGTGTCAAAGCATTCATAGGATGCAATCTAAGGATGCTGGTTATTTTTTTTCAGCCCAAGTAGAGGGTAATTCTACCCTTCGGATTTCGCAGACGCCATGTTTCTTTTTTTAAATCAATAATTAATTCACGAGGATTTCGCTAACATCTGCAGGTGTCATCGGGGCATCTTCAGTACCCTGCTCCAATTCTGGAAAAAGTCAGTGCTTGTCGATCCCCAGATAGTTTTTCACTAAGATTTTGAAGGCGAGGAATGTGCAGAATGACATGAAAATGTGCAAGTCCATCCTTCCTGATCTCAACAGTGCAGGATCAAGTTTCTCTACATGATTGGTTGTGAAAACAAAGAGTCTCTCACTAGCACAACATGACCAAAGTCGATCTGTGAAATTAAGCAAGCCAGATAGGGTAATTGAATTGTTGTTCCACTCACGCCGATGCATTGGAGATCCTGCATAGATGTATCGGACGAGTGGTTAAGAAACAATACCATCATTATAGGTGCCTCAATGAGAGAAACCTAATATAAAAAATTAGGATAATAATAATTTAATACAAAATTAGACAATTAAAGTAAAATCAAAATAAATTAAAAAGCTTGTTCTTTGGAGCTTGCATGCATTTACGCGTGTCTGTTAAGTGCTCTGAAGCAATTTGTGTCCCCTATCCCGTTTTCAAAGGTCAAGTAGTAGGGCAACTGGCGAATGGGATCTGGGGCATGAACAGATGCCACGACTTTGAATCTTCACCTGCACTTGGAACTGGATCTGCCCCTGCTTCTCTCATCTTTGGTGCCTCTACTTTAGCCACTGGTACTTTAATGGGGTCATCTGGATATGGGTCTGAACGAAGGGATGGCTCTCCAAACGGATTACTTGCCTTTGCCAAGCAGAGTCAAAGGACCAGACCAGCGAGTTGCCGCAGTGCAGGTAAGAGCGCTCCCTCCACAGAACTAGCCTGCGCTCCCTCCACAGAACTAGCCTCTCTTGGAAAGCATTAGTGGTTCCTTCAGGTAAAAGCGCTCCCTCCACAGAACTAGCCTCTCTTGGAAAGCATTAGAGGTTCCTTCCTGGGTTATCGTGAATGTTTGCAGCCATCCCTGAACCTCATCTCTTAAACTGCAAAGAGCGCAAGGTGACCGGCCCCAGCATTCTGATTCTTTTTCCCTTGCCGCAGTGCAGGTAAGAGCGCTCCCTCCACAGAACTAGCATTTCTTGGTTAAAGCGTTAGAGCTTCCTTCCTGGGTTATCGGGTTATCGTGAATGTTTGCAGCCATCCCTGAACCTCATCTCTTTCAAATTGCAAAGAGCGCAAGGTGACCGGCCCCAGCACTCTGATTCTTTTTCCCTGCCCCCTCTTGCCTTTGCCAGCCTTTGGCTGGAGGAGTCAAAGGACTAGCCAGGTGCCCCAGTGCATAAATGCATGTTTGGTATCTGGATTCAAACATCATAAATCTTTCTCTTAAATGCCTGCTTAAACCCAAAACCTTTGTTTTAATGGAGTTAAACACAGTAACTAAGTATTCAGATTATTCAGATTGTTGTGAAATATAATTTTTTCTGGAATATTTTGACATGGGGCTCAAACACTTAGTTACATGTCTCTCCTTGCTTTCAAGGAGATACACTACCTACATATACAATTGAATAAGGGAATGAATCATTATACCTCTAAACGTTTTAGAAATAGAAAAAAAATTCATATACATATAAGCCAATTCACAGCAATATTGGGTTCTTTGCAGTGAAATTATACAATAACCAGCAACTCAAAATAGCTTGTCGTGACCTTGCCTAACTATATTAAAATAGAAGCATTACCTGAAGGGTCTGCATGTTTGAATTTACGGAGAATTCAAAAACCCCAATTTGTGCAATGAAGAATCATTACCTGAAGGGTTTGCAGGATTTGTGCAATGAAGAATCATTACCTAAAGGGTTTGCAGGTATGAATTTACTGCGCATTAGAAAAACCCAAGAGACTGAGGTTCCTATCCACTGCCAAGCATCTTATTTCACAAATGATGCAAAAGCCACATAAATCATTTCAGTGCAAGACGTTACCTGTGTCAACGTATAGCGTTTTGTTTTTTGCAATGGAAATATATCTGGCCCCAGGCTCTTCCCTTGAGTAGAAGAATTTGCACTGCACTAACAAGCCAAGAGAAAATGATATTGAAAACACTTGAGAGATCATCTACGGCTAGTAAATCTGAGAGTATGGAAAACAGGACAACTTTGAGAGAGAAAACCTGTTTCATTCCCAAAATAGTACCATGACAGCTTTAGAACCATTAATTTTCAAACCAGTGGTGTTCGCATTCAAATTTGTGTCCTCATGGCATCTACTTGTATTAACGGTTGAGCTTCTGCATCTTTGCAAGATGCTACTGTGGCTTTGAGGTTTTGGGCTTCACTGATACGCACGACAGACCAAAAATATTTGAGTTTCCAACATTAAAAAATGTAAACACAACCTAAAATTAAGCAAATCCAAAAGAACAGAAATTTTATCTGCCAATTTAGCTTACCCTTAGTGACATCCTTCTTATCACTAGCCTTTTCTTTCTGCAAACAAAAGCAACCTATGTCACAAAAGGGAAAATTTTTAACAATTTACAAAACTGATCTGATCATTTGACGGTAGAACCAAGCTAACATTATTTAAAAAGGATGAAATACAAACCTAGCCTTTTCATGCTCTAAATACTGGCCCTTCAGCTCTCCGAAGAATGAAGGCATGTAGATCAATCTGGAAGAAAAATAACAGTGATTTCTCTGTGGCTCGGAAGGCCATCTTTATCTACTCTGTTATAGTGCACCCGCATTAATACAATGGCAGTCCCTGTCAAACACTTTGAAAATATGCCCAAAATACAACTACATCACTCTACACAAATCTCTATTACAGCCTCGCCTGTTACGTCTAGACATAGACACACCGTGCACCGCCATTCTAGACACGGCAGTACCTGCAACACTTGGCACAACAATAACCTGCCACTGGAATAACATGCATTATAGTATTGCGAAGGCGAATTATAGCATTTAGGAATCACTTGAAGTTGCCAAAACATAGCATAATAGCTGCTAAAGTATCATCCCAATAACATCGCATTAAATATTATAGATTAATGTTGGCATTAATCTAGATTGTGAATATATACAGCAAAATGGAACGACTAAAAACAACATAATATATAGTTTGCCTCGGGAAAAGGCCAAATAAGACGGCAAAAATTTTTGCGCCTTAAAAACTTTGCTTAATTTTATTTTTTTGATTTTATACGTGATAAGAAGAATAAAAAGTTTGGTTAATTTATCTATGGAGAAGAGTAATAAGGGCTGGGACTAATGCTAACATCGTTGTACCGATTACAATAGTCCCATGCCTGCGGGCAGGGACTAAATGGATATCGTAAGTGTTTTCCACTAGTTTGGACGTGATTGTCTTTCTCTAATTAACTTTTCGTTAAATTTCAAGTAAATGTTGAAAACAAGAGGTAAGTTTCTGCCTCATTGGGTTTATTTATATATATTTATTTTTGTATAGGCCATCGCGTGGGCCAATTCTTTTGCATTCTTTCCTTCAATCAAATTAGATATTTTTGTTGCAGAGTAGAACCATTACACATATCACCTACGCAAAATTAAAGGATCTCCAAAATACTTAGATGTGTAGAGGTGCGGAAATGACATCTCAACTTGAACTCCTGTACATGACATCTCACCCTTAAATCTACAACATTTACTGTATATTCACAAATAAAGCTACTAGAAGGTATGGAGTCTAATGATCTGACACCAACCTCTCTTATTTCTGTTGAAAACATCAAGGTTATATCGAATACAATCACATGCAATAGGCTTAGAATGCACATTAGCACCATCATAGAATGGAATTGAATTTTTCCTTCATTTTCAAAGCACATAAGCATTTGGAAGGATCCAAAAACTAACCCTTACAACCACAACCCCTAGGAGGCAGAGACGCACAACAAGATGGATAAATAACCCCAGTCGTCTAAACAAATTTTGGTAGACTTTCTTCATCAATAGTATTCACTGCACAAATGCATTTTCTCTCTTTGCCTCCAGAAATGTACTTAAGGTGAAGCCCTACCTATGCCCTCCCTGTAAATTGCACCGTCTTCAAGCCCAACTCTGGTTAACCAGGCTGTCTTCTTAACTGGAATTTGAATACTGAGTATCCAAATGCCCCTTTATCAAGCCAATATTTCTCTACATCAAAGAGCCCATCATATGTATATATTACATTAACGGTAATTTTTTTCTTGATTTGCAGTATTATTTTGCTTATATCCACCATTCACTGTGATGGGTATCTTTGAGTCTATGTTGTTCTTAAGAGCTAGGTTTCTCATTCAAGTTTCTGGTGTTTGTTCTGCTGTTTGTCCCCAGAGTAGTCATTTCCACCATGGCCAATGTATATCAACAAATCCCCACTGTCAACATCATCTTCATAACTGCCTGATGCCACGAGGCTGGTAGCCAATTGCACATTTCCTCATTTCAAAAATTAATCCCATCTTGTATATTCCTATGAATACCCACAATGTAAAGTTCAATTGTATAATGAAATTGTATCTGCCTATGAATACCCACAATGCAGAGCTCAATTCTATAATGAAATTGTATCTGCCTATGAATACCCACAATGCAAAGTTCAATTCTATAATGAAATTGGTCTCCAACTTCAACTCCACGAACAACTCCCACAATATGTTTACCTATATTGACATATAAGTTGTTATCTCTAAATAGTTTGGACTCAATTAGATCGACACAAAAACAATTACCATCTAGTGCAGGGTCTTTAACTTGGGCTTCCCAGTTCTGCAACAATTTCTAGCAAATCCCTTCAAATAATTGCAAGGTTTCTCTAACTTTTGGCTGGGTATTAGTTAGAGATTTAGATGACGGAAGCTTTCGGGCTTTTGTCACAAGGTTAGGTGGATAGAGTTGATCACTGGTTCTAACATTCTTTAAAGAAAGCTCCTTAGGGGTTGCCACACCCTTATATGAAGCCACTTTATTGTTGAGTTGATCTCTGGTTTTGACATTCTTCAAAGAGAGCTCCTTAGGGGTTTCCACACCCTTATATGAAGCCACAAAATTGTTGAGTTGATCTCTGGTTCTGAAATTCTTTAAAGAGAGGCTCTTCGGGGTTGCCACAGCCATATATGAAGCCATTTTATTAGTTCCAATTGTATTATTTCGAGAACATAACCTTTGAACCTTGACAGTAGAATGGTGTGGGTTGGTTTCTTTGGTGATAATAGGGGCCAGCTGATTATTGTTCTCTGTTTTAGGTCACACTTTGAGATGTTACAAGGTTTTGTACCTTACTTAACTAGAATGTTGAGAAAGATGGAATTATTCTTTCAACGGTTGTCTACATTGTACAAGACTGGATGTTTTTCTTCTCTTTGTTCCTAAAATATAGCATGTTTAACTTCTCTTTGTTTCTAGAACCCTCTTATTTGTTTCTAGCACCATCTTCTTTGTTCACACAATTGGCCTCAAGGTTTCTTCAAAATTTAACACTTTCCTTAGCAATTGAATGATTATTAAATTTGGAAAACTGTTGATTGCTTCCCTTAACTTCATTAGTTTGAGACTCAGGGGCAGTAGATAATTGGTACTGCTCCTTTCTTACTGAGGGAACATTTATGCCATAACCAGAGGTATAATATCCAAAAGTTGAACTTGGTGGTGGGAGAGTGTTGGGAAACTAATCTTTGGGTTAGTTTGTGTTAGATAATCAGTTATTAGAGTCCAAGAAACCTGGGGAACTGATTCAACAGTTTCTTGATGTATTTATATGTGTACACATTGTACATAATCCCTTGAGACATTCATTAATATATTTTTGAAGTTTGTTTCCAATTTGTGTGTTGTGTGTCTTACAGTGGTATCAGAGCGGGTAAGATCCTTTGTTGATTGAGAGTGTGACTGGTTCTTTATCGGCCTGTTAATTGAGGTGAACTACTGGTTTTGTGGCCATTCTTCACATTTGTTGCTCCTTTCTCAGACTTTTGGTTTGAAATCTTGGTGAATTCCTATCGTCTTTATAGTTGGATTTGTCAGGAGATTCTTGATGGATGCATAGTAGAAGGATGGTGAAAAGTATATCCGATGTTTTAATTTGTATGAATGCAGCGTGAAAGTCGTGATGGGAGCGACTAATATATGAATCATAGCACGTGCTAAATTTCCCTTCAAAAACTTCGCTGCATTGGAATCCAGGCTTGATTTTATGAATTAGTAACAAACACTCAACTATAAATCTAGCGAGGGAGACGGACATTTGGTTGGGCAAGTTGGAGATAAAGAGTGCTGGTGAAGCAGAGTGAGGGTCAGTGTTTTTTTTCCTAGCATAAATATTCTATGAGGCATGATCCTTGATTGGCTGATCATTGCAAAACTGATCTACGAAACCGCTGCCTTCCATTTTCTATTCACATTTAAAATTTCAGTGATGTAATTTGTAGTTTTGAATGGGAAACGATTTTGTTTTGTTTTTGGTTATTTACCAATTATGAATTTTTAGTAAAAAAAAAATTCAGTTTCTGCCACCGAATTTGGATAACATTCCTTCGTTCTCACAAGGTTAACTTGAAAGATACTTCTGCAACTATTCTTTGAGTGCATGTATGGTTAATAATAAGCTATCTACTGACCGAATGACTAATTAGTCAAATAAATTTGGGTGTGAAAGTTCTTTAGTGTACAATTACATCTAATTACAATACCATAATTCAATAATACTACCTTGCTTCCTTTGCAAAGCACTCAAAGAGACACCAAAATGAGATATTTTTAAACTGTAAAATGACATTTTGTGTTGGTCACAGTGAAATAGAGAGCGTTTAGAATCATACTTACCTTTTTCTTTGACTGCTTGTGGGTGGAATCCCAAGAAAGAGGAATAGGGAATGATTTTCCTTGGTTTTCCGTAGCTAATTATTTTGCATCCAAAACTTGACAATAAAATATAGTTCCCATTATGTATTAGCATTAAAAGTAATGCAAATGGATCTTTTCCTTTGTCATTACATGAACTGAAGACTGCACAGAGGTATACGGGTGTAGAACCTAGTGATGCAAGCATAGCTGTGACAAATATCTTGGTTTATCAGGGGAAGACCAGTCCTTTAACAGTCCACGGCATACAATTATTTGTCGAACGCCATTAGTGCTAGGTTGATTTCCATCACTATACTCTACGAGCGGATTGCACAAACATTTTTGTGTAAAATATTGGATTTTGTCCTAACCAAAGGCAACCCCTAGGCCAATACATACTGGAGAATATCGTTGCTTGATATATGAAGGAACGAACTAAGATAGTTCATTTGTTAACGTCATATGCAGTTTTCATAAGTGCAGTCTTCATCAAATCCAAGGATTAAGCAACTTCCAGTAGTGATTGACCACAACAGCCACGATTTTCATGCATCGTTGCTCAAAATGTGGTAAAATTTGATTTATGGAGTAATATTATGTGCAACAGGCTTGACATATTAATGCATGAGGTTTCAATTATTGGCCACTATAAATTTCTGATTAAAGACATTAGATACTACTGGTTACGACTTGACAGATACACATTTGTGAGTAGATGTGACAAAAAATGTAAATTCTTTGTTGAAGAAGATGTATCCAGTAAGATCAACGGAAGTTCCGGTCCCACTTGAAGCCCAATTGAAGTTGAGTAACGACAACCTAATTGGAATTTCAAAATTACTATTTTCTTCTCGAAGACCCTATTGCACTGCACTCATCAGGTTTTGATTTGGCTAAATTATAGAACATATGAGTGTATATTTGAGGTCACAAGATCAAATATGTGCTTGGTAATTTAATCTTTTACAAAAGGAAGAGAGGGTTTGTGACATTTTGTCTTGGGCAAGAAGAAGAAAGCGGTTTCAATTTCATTCATATTGGATACAACTCACAACAAATTTGAGTTTTCAAATTCCTTTGGTGTTAATTGCATGGAGCAAAGATAAAATCCTTAATTGTGTAGTTGTAGATATAAATAATTATTTATCTTGTTGAATTCGCTTGTATTGGGTGCATTTTCGGTGGTGGCCGACACCCTTTTCAAAATTTATTGCAAATAGTGAACTGGAGAAAATGGCCAAAGTCAATAATTTGTTACAATTATTAAGCAATTTAATGCTATGTTCTGTCCATAACGATGTCCAAGTCAGCAAGGACATGCTCTCTGAAATCCAATCATGTTTGCAAAACGCTAAAAGCAAAATTGAATTCCTGGAGTTAGAATCACAGTTACAACGAGACGAACTTCAAAAGAAAACTTGTGATTCTGAACTGGTGTTTGTTCAGAACAACAATTTGTTTGAGCCTGATCATTAGTCAAAGAATGATCAGAGAAATGAAGTGATTTCGGGTGAAAATTTGTACACAGTTAGAAGTGTTGATGTGAAACCTATTATAAGACCATGGGAAGAGATGACACACAATAAACACAAAATAGGTATTGTTTATAACAATGATGTATTTTTTCACATTCTAGACTTCACTAAACCTATAAAATTTCGAAGTGTAGGATTTATGGATGGTGTGGTTCCAGAAAAAGTTGATAAATGCCAACAGTGTAACAAAGTTGGACATACGAAAGATCGGTGTTTTGATCTTCACCCGTGCAAGCATTGTGGAAAGTGAAATCACCAGTTAGATAGATGTTCCAAAAAGAAGAGAAATGTTAGAGAGAAGGTAAGTTTTGGATGGATTGCTTCTTGGGAATGGACCAAAATAGCCAAGAATATCTACAAATCTTCTCGAAGAATTTGTTTGAGAGTGACGAGTCTTGCAGTGATGACGAATATTTCTCACCTTGTATTCGACAAGGGGGGATTTGTTGGTGGGTGGTCTGCTACAGGTTTGAGTTCGAGATGTCAAGCAAGCTTGAGTGAGTGATCCACATCCTAAGCCACAACCTTAGTTGGTTGAGTTATTTCTGAGAGAGCACTTCCAGATTTGGAAATGTTAGAGGAATGGTTGTGACAGTTCCAGAGTTTGTGATCATCTTAAAACAAATTTTTTTGTTCTGAGAACTGCTATGTAGGTTCCAGAATTAGTGTTGGTTGAGACATTGAGTTCTCCCATTTTCAGTTTATGGTCATCCTTGAAAACCATTTCCGAAAGACATTCAGCTCTTGGCTAAGATGCATTTCTGCATTCTGAGCTCTCATTCTTGGACTTGCTATATCCCTTCAGATTAAGGGGGGAATGTTAGGAAACAAATCCTTGGGTTAGTTTCTATTAGGTAGTCGGTTATTAAAGTCCAAGAAACCTGGGGAACTGATTCAAAAGTTTCTTGATGTATTTATATGTGTACACATTGTACATCAGTCATTGATACATTCATTAATATATTGTTGAAGTTTGTTTCCAATCTGTGTGTTGTTTGTCTTACAGAGATATATTTTTGGTGAAGATTTATAACTCGCATGTGCAGCAGGAGGTGCATATCTTCCATATTCAGGAGGAAATTCCCTAACTGCAGATGGTTTGATTGGCTTTTGAAGCTTAGGAATATAGTCACCTTCCACTGGACCATTGTTGTCCTTTCCAATAATCATTTTCCCTAAAATTTTCTTTAGAGTTTCACTACGATCAGGGTTGATAATCTTACCAGACTTTTTCTTCTTGAGCTTCAATAGATGTACATGTTTGAGAGCATCATTCTTATCCCAGCCGTCTGCAATTCTCTATTTTCCTGGAGAGTTCTTACCAGCAGCATCATAGTGCGGCCAATCAGCCTCACATGAATATCTGTGTATGTTAAATTTCATTTTTTTTCCATTCCCACTTCAAGGTTTTCCAATGAGAATGTATTATTTCTGACCATTCTCCCTATCCATATCAAAAAATGACCCACATAATGGCACATATTTCATGAAATAATAGATGTGAACATCAGTAACACCACACGCACATGCAATATTGTTACCAACATAGAAATAATTTGTAAGGATCAAGCAGGGACAATAATTAAAAAGAAAAAGGAATATCATAATACAATTAGGAAAAGATAAACTCCATTTCATAGAAAAATAAATTGCATAAATAATTTTATGTATGAAAGTTCAGATGTTTATGGCATCCCCAAACGCACAAGGGAGTATTGCAGATCGACCTAATTGATACAGTAGAAAGAGGCCAAAGAGTGTAACCCTGCGAATATTTTTGTATAGTTGAAGCTAGGTATTCTCCTTGGGGAATGAAATAAATAGTGATGATTATCGATCTTAGAGTTTCTTTAATTTAAATATATGGACAAATTGGATTGAAACAATAATGGGAAAAAACCGATTTGGTTTTAGTTTTTTATGCTCACCTTTTGAATCTCAAAAGAATCCAATCATGAATTATTTATGGATATCAACCATGAGTCGCTTGTTGAGATGGGTGATGATAACACATTTAAGCAAATAAATCAATAACTGAGATCCATTCTCAGAGGTCAACTTAATGGAGATCAGTAAAAGGTTTACGTAGATGGCAATTATCGATCTGATGGGCTAAGAAATTTTGGTTGTTGCTTAGATGTTGTGATAGAACTTAGGATTTTACCAACCTAGCTTTTGATAAATCTAAAAGAAATGTTTAAGCTGAGGGAGATTATGGATGTAATATGGTAATAATTTTTTTTTTGCTCCAATGCGGTGACAAAAAATGATAGAATTTTACTGATCCAGAATTCTGGTAATTTAAAACAATTTGTCGATCCAAGTTCTAGAATTTGGATTCTAATGAAGATTGGATATATTTGAAACATCCACCACTCCTATGAAAATATAAATTTACAAGTGAAGAGTTTTGATAATCGAAAAATCTTTGAGGTATTTTTCCATCTTGCTAGTTTGGTACATTATCAATACAAACCAATTTGTTTTTATTCTAATAGGCCCCTTATATCTCACATGTGTGGGTTAGTGAGGGACTCATTGGTGTTTTTTCATGTGGTTTTGAAGGAAACTAGAGGTTTTTTTTCCTCTCCTTTAGCCATAAAATCAACCTTTCCCTCCTAAACCCTCAACCTAAACAAAATAAACCTAAATCAGCCCTAGCAATGTCAGTAATAAATGGTATTTTTAAAATTTTAAAGTAAAAGTAGCATTTTTCTTACCTTTCATTTGAATCTTTGATATTACCATTAATTATTTCATGATGTTTGAGAGTGGTTCCAATCTTACTGGATTTCATATCAGGAAACTAGAATTTTAGATCTCACTCAAAATCCATCAAACTTAACAGTTTTCAAGTGAATCAATTGAACTTACCTAGTCATCCTTACTAGCTCAGCCATGAACTTTGATGATGGGATCAATTGCAAGTGTAGTAATAGTTAGTTCACAAATGAAGGCATCTTGAATAACACCATCGTCTAGGCCATTTTGAGGTTGAGACAATTCAGGGGGGAAACTATAGTGAGCTTGACATCATGCCCTAGTTTATCACATTGATCATAAGTGTTGTAGATGGGATAGAAAATAGAATGCAAATTCTTTGATCTAATATCAATGCATTCCAATAGAGTGGTTTCGTGATCCATAGGTTGATTAAGAGTACAATAAATTTCCTTCACATTGGAAGACCCTTTAGATCCTGTCTCATAAGTGATCATTATAATATGTTTTGAATCTTTAGAGAAATCAGTGCTTGTGGTCACTCATGGTTTAGTCACTATTTTCACTAATTAATTGCCCAATTGAAAGATCCTTAAAGGAATTAGAATTAGGGCGATGTGGCACATATCTCTCTACTTGTATTAAGTCCATTGAATGTGTTGCGAACTTTGAAGTTCGTACAAGGATGTTCTTCATTTTCTTTAACAAGAAATCCATTAATACTTCTTTCAAAACTATTATTTCCTAAACGGAGAAATCTTATTGTTTGCATCTCATTATCCTTATCCTTACCATGGTCACTATCAACATTAAAATGAAACACAATGTTTGAATTATTTTTTCTCAAATTTTTAGTGCAATTCTCAGTTGTTAACTGCATCATCATTTGTGAGAGTAGATAAAGGATCATGCTTATAACCTGTTATTTCCTAATTTACAAGGGGATCAAAGAAACCACAATCACTGTCTCTATCGTTTGTTTGATCTACTGCAATATCAAGACATGTTCACAACTGAATCCATCCAAGCTGGGCACTCTTCATCATAGGGTATTCTTAGAAAAGATTTACTCTATATGGATGAGGCTCTTAAAAATAGAGTGATAATAGGGCCCAATAGGTTGGTCCTAGCTCTTATTTCCCAAGTATAGAGGTTGGCTCACCTTATTTCTTTATATCAAAATTAATTTTTAGGCTCTGAAAAAATAGAATGATAACAAGGCCCCAATAGGTTGGTCCTAGTTATTATTTCCTAGTACATAGGTTCATTCACCTTGTTTCTTTATATCAAAATTAATTTTGTGAATTGTAAAAGTTGGAAGTGATTTAGTATAAGGTTGCTCCAGTGATCAATTATTCGAAAACTAATGCGAAAAAACACACACACTTAATCCAATGTGTCCTCAGTCAAATGTCCTCCTTTCATCTGTTACAAAGTTGTTCTCTTGTCCAATTTGGACTATACTAGCTTCTAGTATAATAAAAAATCACCAATAAGAAGAACTCAGAGCTGAAATACAGATAACACAAATTACAGTAAGTTGCATAAAAGAAAATTACCATGAATTACTCGATAATACGAAATAATGTTCTAAAATACAAGTAAAAGAATTATGTTATTTCATTGAATACAGTTGACTTGCTAAAAATATATCTCCTTTGCGTGTGACGTGTGTGTGTGTGTGTCTATATATATATATATATATATATATATATATTGTGTGTGTGACATGTATATACTTTTTTTTTTGACATAGAACTCTATCTAGGTATATGGGATCCAATAATGTTTCCTAACATTAATTTTTACAAAATTGAAGAAAACTAATAATTGGAACTATGGGTAGCAATTATAGTGGACACCAAACTGAACACAGTAAGTCCACTGAGATGAAGCCAGACATATGCTAGGATACTTTAACATATAACTTATTATACAAAGCTCTCATTAGTCCATGAACAATTTTGAGGTTGTGAAAATTCATCCTCAAAATTTGAGATTCATTTTCACCAAGTTGAATTTGAATATGATCATCTAGTGCGTGGAAATGACATTTTGACTGTCAAATTTGAATCATTGCCTCATTTTATCCACCAATGTTTCCAACAATGCTATGAAAATGGAACATTCATGTGAAAAACAACAACAAATCATGTCGTTGGACATCATAAAAATGGAAATTTTTGTAACTTATAATTTTAGACCAGATCAAACCCACCAGTCCAAGCGTAAAACAAAAATATCTAGAGCCTCTTAGAATAGTGAAGAAGTTGAAATATAGTGAATGAATCATATCACAGTGGAAAAAAATCACCATAGGAAAATAAAGGAACATCTAAGGGTTTTGAGATCCCTTATGTATGGTTCCTATGTTCAAAGGCTATGCTTACCATGTCTTCAACAAAAAGCTAATTTATGCAATTAGATATTGTCTACGCTTCTGCAACTTTCCCAAATGTTCCCTTGTTGTATTTTGGGCCATAGTATGTGTGCTTTGCTTTGCTTTGCTTTTGTGTTAGTTGGGTAGTACCGAGCATTGCAACTACTTATCCCTTTTGGAAGAGAATTATTGTCATCTGGATTATGACAAATCCTCAGGTTTACAGAAGTAGGTAATTCCCCTCACGCAACTTACCCATAAACTCAGTATGTAACTCATCTCATCATCCAATCAAGGTATGGAGTTGGCTATGTCATGGAAAGAATGCACAAAACTGTATGTTGGGATTCTAATTTTAAACATGATAGAAACTTGCAATTATCCTCTCCAAATTTGTTCAACATATCCCTGGCCTAAAAATGTACCACATAAAAAATTACATTCACTAGTTGTATTTCATTTGGTACAGTAGTTGTGTGTTTGAATGAGATTGTTGTGCAATTCTAGCCATACGATTTTCGAAAACAATCTGGTTGATATGTGGGTTTTTTTTTACTCATTAAGAACAAAGAGTAACTGCAGTATCTCATAATTATAGCTATTTAACTTGGCAAAATATTCTAGCCCATACTACTTGTATTTTGTCCTTTTCAGAAAGGTACATTCATCTTACATTAGATTTTTTCTTTGCTTCTGCAGTGCTGATATTTTCCCATTATATACAACCAAGTGGCACTTTGTCAAGATGCTACTAGTGGAAAATATCGGCACTGCATCTACAAGATGAAAACCTAAAGTGCCGATCTTTTCCCATTAGATACAACCAAGCCTAACCATGACAGTCATTTCCTCAAACATATTGAGAACATGTAATCTACAAGTCATGAAGGCATATTTGAGCATATGGGTCTCATACTTATTTGAGAATCATCAATAAGGTCTAATTCCCTATCATAATAACTGTAAAAACATTTGTTAGCTCATGCGCTCATCAAACATTCATAAAGTAATCAAACATATCAAGAGCCATAGCAGGAACCTCTTATGGAACCATGGTTATAACCAACATATAAATAGAATAATAATCATGATAGAACAACAATAAAAGCCACATAATAACAAGTACAAATACTCATGAAATACAAGAGGAAGAGAGCTCTAATTTTAACATATGTAGAAGCTAACCAAGTCAGGGACTTCCACATACCACCCGACCATAGATTGGGTTGAACCAAATCTTTCTTTCAACCAATCGCCCATGTGCCATATTCCAAGCATGAATGTGGGACTCAATACAAAAACAACTAGGACTTCCCAAATATTAAACCACCTCCACCCTCATTCTCTCGCAATCTCACGATCTCGCCAAAACCAGTGAAGAGATCACATAAGCAAACCAATACATAAACAACCAAGGCTTTCTAGAGATTAAACCACCTCCACCCTCAAGCTTTACCACAATCCCACCAAAATTGGTCAAGGGATTAGTAGGCCCAAAAAAATCTTGGATGCTTTAAAATTTATTCACCAATACCTTGAGGAATTTTCCTATCTCCACCTTCAGACTTTACCGCAATCCCACCAAAAGTGGCCAAGGGATTCCTAGGCCCTATGGGAATTTTCCTGAGTCCACCTCACCCAGATCCAAAACCATTAGAAAATCCAAAGTTCAACCAAATAAAAGAACACCATTACACCATGGCTATTTGGAAATGGCAGGGCAAGGCTGAAACCACTGTAACACCTGGAAAAAGTCATGCCCATGACAGTAAGGTAACCAAACATGCACATGCATGTACCATGCACTCCCAAACCAACTAGGAAATCACACATGCAACATGTTACTTGCAAGTCTTCATATTGAATTTGTTTGATCCAACTTTTCCTTACTTGTCCCTTGCTTTCCTTTGCTTCCTTGCCCTTCCTTTTCGTTCCTTTCTCTAATGCTAGAGTGCTCCAAGAATGCTCTAGGTGTGTAAGAGTATGAGAGAATAGAGAGAGCTCCAAGCTAAAAATGACAAAAGGTTGCGAATTGGTCCTCATAATCGTTTTTGTTGTTGAGGCCTCTATTTTCTCCAATTTCCTCTATTTTTCCTTCAATTTCCCTCTCATGCAAACCTATGACCTTTCATCTCCCTTTTCTCCTATTTTGCATTATTTCGTAAATAAAATGCCAATTAATGCATCTTTTCCTTTTCAATGCCTTTCTCAATGCCTTTTCCTATTTCCTTATCCATAATAAACCAAAATGAACATCCACTAAGATGTTTTGCCTAAAATTCAACTTGGAATATGTGTCATGTGACCTTGGTCTTATTTTTTCCTTTATTAACTTTATTACATGAAATTTTAACTCAGGGTTGTTACAGAACCCTCCGCCTAAAGGGAACACTCTCCTTCATGTTCTATGACACCTATAACCAACAAAACAGTTGAAAACCAAAATATACTACTCATGGAGCTTTATAACTTAGCTCGATATGGTATTTACAATGAACAACCCGCTGAAAAGGAAAACCAATATGACAAACATTACAACATGACAATCATACCACTTATTGAAGCTTTATAACACTGCTCATTCTGGTATTTACAATAACAACCATACATAAATATGTATATATACCAAAAATCATTTTCCTCAATTTGAAAAATATGAAGGATCCATAGCTTGCATTTGATCAACCATCTCCCATGTGGTTACATCGGGCCCAAATTGCTTCCACTAAACTTTAAATTGCTTGATTTCTTAGTTCTGAAGCATGAATTATTTCCATTGCAATATGCACTAAGGCTTTGGCTAGAATTCCCCTTCTGTATCCACTTGCTATACATATCAACCAATCACATGATCAACATCCTTCACATATATTATAAGCAATGAAACACGGAAAACATAATGGAATTTCACTATCAGAAGCAGTGCAAGTCTATAGGCCATTGGTCCAATCCTCTCAAGGATATCAAAAGGCCTACAATGTCGAGGTTCCATGATCCAGGTGTATATTGGTGGCCACCCACCTATTCCATTTGGACCCACAACATTGGTTCTTTTAGTTTTTCAGTTTCAGCACAACTTACTATTTTTAGAAATTTTTCGGGTCCTGAACTTCCATAGTCATTTTGAAGCCCTAAATGATGTTTTTTGGGAAAACCAAGAGGAACATGGACGTTCATTATATTTTTCTCACGTCAAAATTTGTGGTCCTCAGATAGATATTTCTAACAAGGTATTGAGCACATCAAATGGAGATCATATGCCAAAGTTACATCTTCAGGAAGTTGATGTACCAATTTACCCAAACGGGGCACATAGTTTTGACGCTTCATCTCCTAGTGTTAGGTTTTTTTTATGTCTATGGTTTTCCATTGTTTATCAACAATAAATATGCCTTCGAGCCTCATTGTAACACAATTTAAAGGCTTGTAGCCGCCACATCTCTTCTCAGAGATAAGCTACCAGTGCCCTAGCTAGTTTATTTTCATTATGTCTGTAAGCATATTTCTATTATTTGATATTAATGAAATGAAGTATTATTTCTGATGCATCTATGTGTTTATGTCTATTTTTTTATTTTATTGTGTTCCTACATAAATCCAGATCATTCCAACTTAGCACATGACCCAATCCTCAAGAAGCTCTTCTTGGGATTGATGCACAAGTACACATGCTCCCCAACCTGAAACTCCTTAAACATCCTTTGATTATCTGCATAAATATTCTATCTATCTTGTGTTATTTTAGATTATTCTTAATAAGCTTAATTTTCTATTCCATGTCAACCAACATGTATGGTCCAATCAGTACCTTGTTCACTAGATCACTCCGGCTAATGGGAGCATTACAATTCTTCCCATAAAGTGCCTCAAACAAACTCATCCTCAGTGACTCCTGATACCCATTGTTGTAAGAAAAATCAACCAGTGGAAGATACTCCTCCCACTTCCTCTTCTGGTGCATAACATACATCCTCAAAATGTACTCCATAAACTTGTTGACCCTCTCTGTATCTTTATCCTTCTGCAGATGATAAGTTGTAATGAAGGAAAAATCTATACCAAAACTTGAAAATAACACCTTCCAAAACCTGTAAGTGAACTTGGAATCTCTGTCAAATAAAATATTTTAGGAATACCATGCAATCTCACTATCTCCTTGATGAAGATCTAAGATAACTCACTAGCTGAATAAGTAGACTTCGCTGGAATGAAGTGAGTTACCTTGGTCAATCTGTTAGCCACAACCATGATGGAATCATGTTCTCTAGATGTCCTCTGAAAAACTGTAATGAAGTCCATGGAAATGACCTCCCATTTCCATTCTGGAATTGGAATCAGCTATAATAAACCACATGGATGATTGCACTCTACTTTTACCTATTGACAATCGAAACACCATGAAACAAAATTTGCTACCTATTTCTTCAATTTGGCCAATACTAGAACTTCTTCATAGTTGTTAGATTCTTATGATATCCCGGGTGACCTGTACGCCCTAACATGAAATTCCATCAAGATAAGATTCTTGAGCTCACTGTTATCTCATACATATACCTTGTCCTTAAATATGAACAAACCATCTTGTTAGAAAATTATATATTACAGAGAAATGCAACACATAAAATATGAGGAAACACAAACACAGAAAACATATAAAACCAAAGAGACACACATATACATGGCTCACCCAGTTTGGGCTACGTCCACCCTGAACAGCCAATCCTTCCTTTATATTATCTAGAAAAATGAAGAGACACAACCTATAGCAGATCCGCTGTAATATCCTATGTTCTCTATCAGAGTCTCCTTATATGTTTCTCGTTATGAAAATACTCATAAAATACACAGTCGCAATACAATACCCTCATACAAAACGAGGGGTTGCATTCTAGGGAAACAACCCTAAATTAAAGATAGATTCTACCGTCAGATCATCTGCCTAATGAACAACCCAGATTGACTAGAAATTACAATACTTTTACAAGTCAATTTTACATTTGTTTTTAGCTTCGAGGGTGCTACCCCCGAAACCCCCCGCTCGGGGGGGGGCTCCATAAAGTCGCAGCCGCCCCCCTGGACCCCCTATGCATCGTTCAATTACAGACGGCGTTGCCACCCCATTAAGAATAGGGGTCCAATGTTGTGATACATCTACATAAAGAAGATAATCATGCTCCACACCCAACACGTCTACCGTGAGATGATAATCCACATCCTGATCACCTATACCTTGTTGCTATAACTTGTGCTTAACCTCCTTGTATCTATCATCCTATTGTCCTTCCTGTAATATCTGATCCTATAAATCTATCCCATATGTACTCATAGATGATATGTGATTTACCTGCACTCTTCTGCTAAGAGCATATGCAACCATGTTCTCCTTTCCCTTGATGTACTTGATCTCAAAGTCAAACTCACTAAGTCTAGCTAATGATCTATCATTCTAGACATTTAGATTAGGTTGGTCAAACAAGTACCTCAATCAGCTATGATCACTCATCAACACAAGCCTCCTGCCAAGAAGATAGTTCCTCCACATCTTCGATACATGAATGATCGTTCCAACTAAAGATCATCAGTCACATAATTTTGCTTGTGCTCATTCAATTTCCTTGATTCGTAGTATACCACATGTCCCTCTTCCATCATGACTTGTTAAAATTGGCAACTAGTGCTAAATTCCACTATTAGATAACTCGTTTGATGGAAATGATGGTTGCATTAAATTCCTCTTTTCGAGAGTACCAAAATTGACCTAAAGATCATTAAATTTGGACAAGCAGAAATGTGTTTTTAAATTTATTCTTGCGCATGCGAAAATTTTCAAGGTCGGCCTCATCATCATGTAGGCTTATGAAGACCAATGGATGTCTCTTTTCACCCTCAATGACTTGTATAAATACAATTGTCCTCTCACCTCATTTCGAATCATCAACACTCACACATCTCTCCTTCTCTCATTGGTTCGTACAACTATTTGGAATTTTATCTCTCTCACACATGTGGCACAAGGAGGTCGAATTTATAGATAGATTTGAAGGACCGAAAATTTCAAGAGTTGACTATGTTTACCAGTGTTGACCAAGGACTCTTTGACTAGTTTTGACTGTTGTTTTTGGAGGATTATTTCTATTTCTCTAGGCCACATTACTGGGCACAAAAATAAAGAAAATATTTCACTTTGACTAGCGTTGACTTTAGGGTTGAGTGCAACTTGATCCACATAAATTACAAAATACTTTCTCCCTCCTTTGACCGAATTTGACTAGACGTTGAAGCCCTTTTTGGGCCAACTTTAACTAGCAAGGAAGGTCAAATTTGATTGAGCTTCATATGGACTATTTTACTGTTGTGTTGACCATCTTTGACTTTCTAGTTAGGGCTATGTTTGACTGTAGTTGACTGCAGATTTAAGAGGGTTGTTTTTTATTTGATTTGGCCAGTCAACCTTGACTTTTTGTACTTTGTCTCTCTCTATTGAAAATTTGATATAATAATAAGAAGATTTGATCAAAGGGTTTTCCCCACATTGGGATTATTCCTGGAATCCTCCAAATCTAGTGTAATGTTGTGTTGACTTGTCTTCAACGTTTTATTTTATGTTCTATCTATAGTTAATGTAATGTGATTTATGGTTAATGTGATTTCTATTAAATTGGAAATTGTCATTAGGTTTTTAAAGGAACATTGAATTGATTGTGCTAAGCATAGAACATACCATTTTTAACTAAAATTAACATGTTATCAGAGCCCAGGTAAAAACAAAGCGCAAGAAAGAGAGAGGAAGGAAATCGTTAAAAGGTATATGTAAGACAATATTGAACTAGCCTCAATGGCTACTACATCTTACTTCAAATATGAGGATAGCTCAAGGAAAAATATAACTATCTTGCATGGGAGATGGCTTTGGACTTAACTTTGAAAGAGCATGATGCAATGGACTACGTGTAGGGAAAAGTGGTGGAGCCTCCTTCAAATTCACCTGCTTCTGCAAAGACGAAATATAAGAAATGTGAGGTAAAAGCTAAGAGAATTATCATAGACTCCATTCAAATGCATTTGGTTGCCTATATTTCTGATTTGGGAACATGTAAGGAGATGTATGATAAGTTGATTGGGATGTTCAAAGTAAAAAAATAAAATAAAATCCTCTTCCTCAAGAACAAGTTGAAGGACATCAATATGGACAAAGGGGATCTTATCCAATCCTACTTCATGAGAATAACACAAATCAAGAATGATCTACTATATATTGGAGTAGTTATTACTAACAGGGAGCTCGCCCTCATTGCACTTTGAGGCCTCTCAAGAGCATGGGATGTATTTAACACCACCATTATCAACAATGATAGGATTCCTAGTTTCGATGAATTATTGGTTAGATGCACTCAATAGGAGACAAAGATGATGGAGAGAGACGAGCCCTCAAATGGAAATGATCTGAATTCTTTCTCCACTCATTTAAAGAAGAAAAATAATATTGGTCCAAGAAATCAGGGTCAAGGATTCAAGCATGGATTGAAAGAAGGAAGGAAAGGAAGGTGCTGCAATTGTAACATGTTTGGCCACTATGCTAGAGAGTTTCCTCACAAGAAGGATTATATAAGAGATGATGACAATAATAAGAACAATTTCAAAGGCAATGACAATCAAAGGAACAATATGTTCAATAATAAAGGAAAGAGGAATTCTCCCATTTCTCGATATGGAAATGGTCGACCTCCCAAAATAACAAGAAATTCCAGGTATGAATAAAGTAATGTTGTAGAAAAACAAAAGGAGAGACTCTCCTCCAGATTCTTTGGATCATTAGTTGATTAATAGTGGAGGCTCAAGTCACTTCACTAGGTACAAGGAGGCCCTCTCAAATTTGACTTGTAAGAAGACTAATTTAGAGATTATACTTGGAGATAATTCCACCTACCTCGTGAAAGAGATAGGTACTGTCAAGGCTTCACTTAAATCAAGGTCAAATTGTTCATCTACAAGAAGTGTTATATGTGCCCAATTTGAAGAAGAACTTGGTGTCTATTTTGCGATGGAAGATAAAGGCTTCAAGATAGCATTCATTGATGGAAAGGTACCTATTTGGAAAAGAAACCCTAAAGATGCATTCACATGTAGATTTAGGGTTGATGGTCTTTATCAAGTTGGAGGAAGTCCTTTGGAAGCCTTGACTTGTGATACTTCTCTTTAATCTGAATTATGACACCGAATATTTTCCCACCTTCATTACAAAGCCTTACATGGGGTAAGGAATATGGTCGCAGGTATGCCCGCATTCAACATGAATCATGAAGGAGTTTTCCAGGGTTTTGCAGCTCAGGAACATACAAGGGGACCATTCCCTTATAGTGAAAGCCATACTATTGATATTCTTCAATCTGACCTATCTGGCATGTTTCTCGTAACATCGTTGGGAGGATACTTATATTATGAAATCTTTGTGGATGACTTCTCATGCAAAACATGGATATATTTCTTAAAGAAGAAATATGAAGTGTTCAAATGGTTTCATTCTTTCAAAGCCTTGGGGGGAAATCAAACAAGGAAGAAGATCAAAATATTAAGGTCTGAAAATGGAACTGAATATGAATCAAATGAATTCAGTGACTTTTGCAAACAATCTCGCATTAAGAGGTAGACAATTATTCCATACACTCCTGATAAAATAAAATAAATTGAAAGGAAGAATCGAACAATCATGGAATCCACCCATGCCATGATTCATGATCAAGGCCTGCCGAAGTTCTTATGGGGAGAAGCTTCTAACACTTTCGTGTATGTTCAAAATAGGAGCCCACATTAAGCATTGGATTTAAAGACACTCGAAGAAGTTTTCACTGGTAAGAAACATGATGTTTCTAATTTTAGGATATTTGGTTGTCCCATGTATTTTCATGTGACTAAAGAGAAAAGAAACAAGTTTGAAATATTTGGGTAGAAAGGTACATTTGTAGGCTATAATGAAAATTCAAAGGCATATAGAATCTATGTGTCTGGTCAAAGAGAAGTGGAAATAAGCCATGATTTCACTTTTGATGAACATACTTCCCTTGGGAAAGCCAGAGACCTTCATATCCCAGGAATGGACAATGATTCTCTACGGTACAAAGCAGTAAGATCAAAACGACCCCAATGATCATTACATAATACTGAATCCATACCATTTGAATCAAGTCTATACAATCCATTTAGGTTTTTATAATGCAATATGATGAAAGTTTTTTTTGTACCATCAAGGCAAAATTTAGAAAATCCACTTATATATTTAAAATTCAATTTAGTCCTCCTTGTAGTTGGATGACTACCTCAAGAGTGGAGGAAACATGATCATCTACCAAATTTGTTGCAAAAACTACAATTACATGTTCAACATTATCTGATTATGCATATTCAACCTTAATACTTTCTCTTATATCTTTCCTTATGGTTTTATGGTATTGTTTTCGTTTCCAATCAACCCTCCAATTTTATCATTTAGACACAATACTCGAATATAAAACTCAATGGGACTTTTCTCAGTAGTATAATTCCTAGATTTTCAAGACATTGCGAAGAGTAGGGTTGCTAAGAGGCCTTGAACTTTGAGCTCCATTTCCATATCCACCTAGTCTTGTTAAATGAGAGGCATAACCAAGAATTGGAGGAATTGGATTTTGGTGAGTAAACAATGAATCTATTTGTGGAAGATAATTTGTCAGAGTAAATGCAGGCACACCTGAAGGGTTCATCTCAAGTAGCATATCAATCCAAGGAATTTGCTTCTTACTTGGGTGTTGATATAGAAAATTCAAAACTACATACAATGTTTTCTTTACAATGATTTCAACTTGAAATATGAGAATGATATCATCAAAACTAAAAGCACAATCTTAAAACTCATCTTTTGGTTGTATCTAAATTTTTGCACAATATTCGCTTCTCAAATTTTTAATGCTACTTCCACATTTTCCAATCAAACTTCCAATCTAGCTATTAGCAGCCAAAAATTGATCATTTTGCTGTCTGTTTTTATCAGTGTCATTATCTTTGTCAAAATATTCTTGGAAAATAACATAGTGAACTCTAAGAAGAGCATATTGAGCAAGACAAATAGGTTCAATTTTGTAGAAAAACCAGGCAGTAGCCTTGAGCCAGGTTACTTGTGAGAATATTATGCTTTATACAATTTTAAATTTGTATCTCCACTCTACAGTACGACCACTTGGTCAAGATCGTTTTTATTGTACCTATGTAAGTCATGGTTTATTATTACAAGATTGTTGAAGCTCCAATTTTATTTATTATGTTAAATCATGAGTGATTTAGTTATTTTTCAAAGAGGTAACATTGTTGGTCTCCCTAGGCCCACCAACCTAGTACATTTCCCCTTTTGGTCCTCTGTGATTCAATGCAAGTGTGTTGTGTGATTTGAACTCTTCAAATATACGCTATTTATTTAAGTGGATTTATTTATTTCGTGAAAAGATCATGTGGATTAGTGGTTGATGCATGGATTCCTTGTGTGATTCCTCGATAGACACGCAGTTTCTTGTGCAGGGTCTAACCCATTCTCTTTTATGTTGATCTAACTTGTGGAATATTTATTTTATGAACATATTGTTTATGTGATCAATTGCAGAATTTAGATCAAGAATTATTTTATTTTTGTGCATCTATTCATAGATAAGAGTGTTGCTTTGTATATGAAAGTTAGCATGATTTGGTTTTAGACATATTTCATTTATGGATGTTTATTTTATCTATACTAATTATTCTCTCCAAGAATTGATTCAAAAAACTCATATTTGCTAGAATATGATTTATCTTTTTCATTTTTCAGATATCTTGTGTCTCATGCATGCATTCGATTAATAAAGATTGCATGTTAGTTATAGAGTGTGAATGTAATTGACTTTAGGATATTATTTTGAAAAATTGTTATACTCTGTTTATTTTTGTTGAGTGAGTAATACATGTTATGTGTATTGACCAGTTACATCTAGATCTAACCATTATTTCTAGTACTTTGAAACACGGATTGGTTTTATAGTTACAGACCTCATATGTGATTTTTTTTATCTTGTATTTACATCACTTAATGAAAATATAGTAGCCTCGAGCCTCGAGGAATTTAGGCTTGATTTACTTAAGAAATTTCTTCAACTATATTAGGTTGGTTTCACAAAATTGTGATTAGAATCATTGCATAGTTGGTATATGTGATATTTTTCGATTCTTTGATTCTCTATAATGTAGATTGGTTTGAACCTGCAGCGAATTGACCATTGAAGGACACTCTTGAGCATCATAAGTACTTAAGAATTATCTCAATTTGTGAAAGGAGGGCATAGCTACAAGAACCCAATAGTCCCTTTAGGTAGATTTCCTAATTCGGTAGAGTCAATATAAGGAAAATACCTTCTAGTGGAGGTTTTTGCGAAAGCCTCTATAAAAATAACCAAAAAATCCGTTTGTAGTGGAGGTGGGCGAGCAGATGTTTTACCATATTTTTTTTCAACAGTGAATCTGAAATACTCAAACACACTTGTGCTTTACCATCCATACAAGAACTTGTGCTACAATAACATGGTGGACCATCAAATTTTTTTTTTTGTAAAACAAAAAAAACGATACGCTAAATAACATAACACATCGGTGATTTAATAGTCGATAGCACTTGTGCCCTTCACATAGTAAAAAGTTCGGGTGCATAATAGTGAGCACTGCTATAGTTTTAAATTTTAGATAAATGTTGCATTATTTTCCAATGACACCCCAATGCGAAAATATTAATAGAATGCCCCATGGAATATTCTAAAGAGGACGAATAGGCAGTTTTTAAATTCTAAAAAAATAACGGTGCTATATTAGAAACACATCACTGGTGTGATACTTGTAGACGAAATACCTTGGGAATCTCAAGAAAAGAACCGCAATGTTTTGGACATATATTACACCAGTGTTTTTGGATAAACGCACCAGAGGAGGGTTAAATTAAAAAAACCCTCCCAGTCATAATTTTCATTTTTAAAATCTACAGTGCAGGAGAGATCTAAAGAACCAGTGCCACTTTTTCCACATGCAAGCGCCCTGATGTTAGTGTTTCTCTTTCTTGCCATCCTTCTGTACCGTGCTAACTATTTGAGTTTTCAATTTTTTCAAACAATTCTAAAATTCGTTTCTCTTCATTATGTGTTCACAAAGCCTCCGCAATGAAAAAATGTCCAGGTAATGTCTATGTTTATTTGTAATTTAATTTTTTAGCATATTAGAATTGTAAATTAGGCTAAATTTTCCACTATTTTTCAATTTTTGTTTCACAACATGGTGTGTTTGCTACGTTCGACTTGCACCGATGGTGGTGCACCATATAAATTTACAGGGTGCACTGCAATTCAATGCGTGAACATAACACATCGCCATTCTTGCAGTGTATTTTTAAAATAAAATGCACCGAGATTGATGAGATATATTGTACATCGGTGCATCACGCTCAATGTGTTTATATTTACCAAACACGCCACAAAATTAATATTTAAAAATATAGTTATAGTTTAGTGCGCTCTATAACTTGAAAATTTTGTACCAGTGCGAAAATGTTATACATGTGCACCAGTGCATAAGTGTGTCGCATCGCTATAAAAAGTTCAATATGTGAACCAACAACATTGCACCATATTTGTGTGTGTACCGATAGCGATGTAGTTATAGTTGAAAGTGCACTAGATCTGGTGCATGACTGTGTTTTGTGCGCACTAGTAATTTGTTTCCTTTTTTTAATTGAAAGTTATGTTTCCATATATATAAATATATGTTTCATTTAATAAAAAAAATTGTATTTTATGTATGAGGCTAATGTACTTTATATGTCAATCATATAACAGAGACATCAGCAGAGGGAGCAACGGGAGGACAAGGAGCAACAGGTAGACCCATATAATGTGGTCTGAACATGGCAGTTCAGAGAGACGGAGAGGAATTTATACCCTCGCCCTATTATTATAGTGACTTGAGTTATATTAAGGAATATAGGCCTCCTTAATTACTATGAGGAGGGTACATCCCTGAAGGCGCACTCTATTTTATTGGCACATCTAATTCACCGATGGAATTCCCATGTCGTTCCTATGACGTGGTGTAGGCACACTAAGGAGGACATATATTTTGTCACTTACCTATCCAAGAGAAGGGAGGATTTTACCCAGTACCCTAATTTCCCCCACGGTGTTGCAATTAAGAGTCAACTTACATACATACAAGATTCAAGAGTCTTCTTTTGCTGCAGAGGAGGTTAGGTGCCTCAGATTATTAGTCACAACCATTCCAAACTCTACTAGTGATGGGAAGCATATTAGTCTCCCTATTTTGTATTATGTTAATTCTTTGATTTAGATGCCACATTGCATCATATGGTCTGTCATTTTTTTGAGGTATTTTTGCATGGCTTTAAGTAGATATTTTTCATTGAGACATGGAAGGGAGAAATTCCCTTTCTCTTTCGATATTTTTTGTTTATTTTTTTATAGGTTTGCAGAGAAAAATCCTACATTTGATCGTCACGCTCCTAGGTCGATCACTGAGGTCCAGATGCACATGTGGGGGCAGATGATTCCCAAGAGGGACTTGCTAGAGTTTTAGGCCAGGATTTCTACCAAGGCATTGGTGCTACTAGGAAATGAGGATGAAAATGCGTTTTTCACGTTAGAATTTCCTTATGCAAGGTTTGATTGGAGAGTGTGTCCCAACATCTTCTTCATAGTAGCTGAGCATCCAAATGATAGAGGTAATATTAATGTTTTCTTTCAATTAATCTAGTTTCATTTTCTTGCATTTTTAATGAATTAGAATAAAATTTATTCTATCACATTCTTTAACGTGTTTTGTTAAATTGTTTAATGAAAATTTCTAATTATTTTTCTGTACTATATATTTTGTAGATACTATCACACTTGATGGGGACATGCCTCCTCCCCCACCAGATGTCAGAGGATATGAGGAGATGGGAGAGGCTCAAGAGGGTGAGGCACATCCTTGAGGGTGTGTGGGAATTTTGCAGCATAGGTCTAGTCTACGAGTTTGGATGCACTACTGTGACAAATTGGCCAGAGTTTTGTTTGATGTGGGAGTCAGCCTTGCGAGGGCTCGAGATAGCATGTTGGATCCTATTTTTGTGGTTCTCTATAGGGACTGTCTGCAGGAGATGATATGTATTATGCATCAGATCATCAGAGATAGTGTGGTATTGATAGTGATGAGGGATGCAGTGACAGACATCTCAGATGAGGGTGGTGATGATGATGATCAGGGTGATGATCATGATCATAATGATGAGGGTGTAAATCATGATGCTTCTAGTAGTACCACCCCATCGTATCATGATAGTTAAGGTTTTGGTGATCCATATGGAAGTACACCTCCTCAGTCATCCGATTATGAGATGTCAAAGCTAGAGAATGTGCCTCAAGTTTCTCCTGACAGAGCATACCAACCACCCTCTCCTCCATCTCTGAGTTCGATAGACCAAGTTGAGGGAACAAATGTATTTAACCATCCATTGTCTTCTAATCATGCATACCAGCCACCTCCTTCTCCACCTCAGCTTATTTCGACAAATGTTGACCATGCAGTAGTTGACCATCCATCGTCTTCCGCTACAGAAAACACTGGCACTACGTCTGTTTTATCAGATATTTGATTGCGCTTATTTTCCTTGATGTAGCTATATGACTTGTTTATATATATATTTAGAATATATTTTATGCATCTGCCATGCGTTTAGGTGCGGACATGAATTTTTGTAGAAATTTTATATTGAATGCACAAAGTGGATGTCAAATGTTATCTAAGTGTGGCACAAAAGTTTGTAACAATATACACATCAACACCAACATTTTCAATTAATGTTCTTGTAGATAGATGTGTATGTGATAGAAGTTATTTCACATAAGATTTATATTATTTTGATGATGTGTGTGGTGATGATGTTAGATTAGAATGTTTGTGTTTTGTTATATGTGACCACGATGATGATGCCCTCTTAGATTATTAGATTTATGTGCTAGCTAATTTTGTTTATATGTGCTAGAGGTATATATAATTAGATGGTGTTAGTGAATTCAAATGTATATATTAAATGATGTTTGTGATTTTTAGATGGTTATCATCATGATGTTTACTTTTATGAAATAATATTTATTATATATTACGTATTGGTGAACTTATATCAAACTTTATATATGAAATTGCATGCAAAACAATTTTAAAAAAAGTGCAAGATATTTTTATAAATTAGGCTAGTATAATATATATGTAGTTGACATTGAAATATTTTATTTATAATTCACGTTCCCCACATTAAAATGTTAAAATATTCCCCCTCATAATATTTGCATGTATGTATCCATTTAATTATTTTTATTGCTAATATTTTGTAAAATATTATATATTAAGCATTGAAATATTCATAAATATCCCCCATACATTGAACTAGAAAGAAACTATTAATGGAATAGGAATTCTCTCAATATTTCTCACTAAAGTGAAAATACAAGAAAATGTTTAATTTAAATTAATTTACTTTTCTCTATACAAAGTATCTATAAAATTATGTTATTTAATATGGACATTGAAATATTTTACTTATGGTTGTCAGTAATTTTTTATTTATTTATAAATATACTTTTGTTTTAAATATCACATCTAAATGGAACCTCCAATGAATTACACATAATAATATCAATAATATTATTTATTTTCTTGTGAAAAAATTACATTTCTTCCTTGTAGTAAAAGTAAATTATATTTTGTCAAGTCCCACTAGCACAACCGGTTGAAAAAGGGCCTTGTCAGCAAGGTGACCCAGGATCAAACCTTACGGGGGGTGGTTGAGCCCTGTGATCAAACCTTACAGGGGGTGGTTGATCCCTGTGCTAGGAGGAGGAGACATGCTAAAAACTCCAGTGAGTAAAAGGGCTTGTGCTCCCCAGATGACTTTGACAGGTTGAGCCCTATGTTAGGGGGAGGATACATGCTAAAAACACCAGTGAGTAAAAGGGCTTGTGCTCCCCGGGTGACTTTGACGGATTAGATGCCCCTGGGTCGCGACTCCTGAAGCCACAGGTCAAGCCCGGAGGATCACAAACAACTTGATAGACGAAAAAAAAAGTTAATTATATTTTTTTACTCATTACATTTCTTCCTCATAATGAAAGTTTTTTTTTGTTTTTGTTTTTTTTTAACTTTCAGTTACTTTATATCTCTATATAATGTTATATAAGATTAAGGTGTATATTGAATTATTGTAATCATGGTAAAAATTAATTTATTTTGTTAATACTATTTTTTATTTTTTAATTGAAATTATTATTTTACTATTTTTAAATATAAAGTTACATGACAAAATCTCTCCCATGCTGAGTTGTAGAGTGCCTCTCGGGCGCAATTAATTTACATTTAAGATAACTTAAATTTTTTTGTTTTTATAATATTCAATTTATTGCCAAAGTTATGAACTTTTCAAGCAATCTAAATTTAATATTTATTGCAACTCTTACCAATTTAAAATAGAAATATATCTCTCTAAAGATGAGGATAAATAAATGTAACATCATAAGGCTTCATGAGAAGTTACTTATAGTTGGATATTTCCTCTATTGGAAGTTCTCCATTAAAGAGACGAGTGAATTTATTTTCTAGTAATAAAGATATAACAATTTGATTCTATTTTGGTTCTTTATTTTCTACTGTACTTGTTTCAATTTAATTCTTTGTAATAATAAATATGAGTTAAATAATACAAAAATAATAATAAATTAGATTTAACTTTTGGAAAATAATATATTTGATTGTTTCTTAATGAGTAACTCAAAAAATATTATTTTTTCCACATACTTATCATGAGATAGTCACTAATATTCATGTTTTTCACATTTATTCTAGCTCATATTACATCATGTTCACAATTATAAAGAAATGTCTACTTTAAATAATTTAGTTATAAATACCTAAAAAAATGATATTTATTTCACATAATCTAAATAGGAGACACAAAAGCATCATCGAGACTATTTGAAAGTCAAACAATTGCCTCTTACTCACCATCATAAATCTGGTGTGCTTGATATGTTCCTATTTGAGAAGAGTTGTGACCTTTAATCTTTATTATCATAGATAATGTACATAACTGGAAATACTTAGTTTGAGCACCATAAATATGTTTCCATTGCAAAAAAACATGTAAAAATGTTTGTGAATCTTAGCAATTATAAGATAAAATGTCAACAAGATGAATAAAAAATAATATAATTAACGAAATAATGACAACAAAACATAAAATAATAGCATAAATGATGAAATAACAAGTTCATATCACTCTCCATTGTCATCACCCTAATTATCTTCCTCACTTGGCATGATAACATTCTTTTTCTCAAAAATATGTTTTGATCTAGGGTCATGTCTTAATGTGAACCATCAATCCCTATCCAACACAAATGGGTAAAAAACACCTAATGGAATAATGACAACAAAACATACAACAATAGTATAAATGATGAAATAACAAGTACATATCACTCTCCATTATCATCACCCTGATTATATTCCTCACATGGCATGATAACATTCATTTTCCCAAAAATATGTTTTGATCTAGGGTCATGTCTTAATGCGAACCACCAATCCCTATCCAACACATATGGGTAAAAAACACCTGGTTGCAGTTTTTTTGGAAAATATAAGTCTCCCTAGCTTCATGCTAGATATTTCTAGAGTTGATAGGTATGATTCAATTATAGTGATCTTCCTTAAAATTATTCTGATCAAAGTTGTCCCACCACTTGCGCCTAAAAATAATACATTGGAGAGAAGAGAAGTGCACTTGAATGATCCCTTGTATCTTTCCAAAGAAACCTAATGTCCCTTGCATTAGGTTTTGATCACAGTGTCTAGCATGACTATATTGGTCGAACTCGACATCCAAAACATAATCTTGTGTTATGCATCCGTCATCAACATCCTGTGTGAAAAATTGGGGTCCATATGTCCACATAGATGGGAAAAAATGCACCTATAAAAGTGAAAAATTCACAATGTCATGTGTCTAACAACCTGAACATAATTAAAATAGTATATATATATATATATATACACACACACACAGATATATATATATATATATATATATTTCAAAGGTGCAGTATGAAGTTAAAACTATACAAAAAGAGAATATAATTACAGAGTTGTTGCACCTAATCCTATGTTTAGTGCATCCTCTTCAGCATCTGGGTAATGACCAGATGCATCGTATTTCTCTCTGACTTGATCAACAACCCAACAGTTAGGCTATGTCATTAGCATATTTTATTTTAAATGATCAAGGTAGGACATGCTTCTACCATTCAACCGCTTTAGTCATTTCATCTAACTGTCCCATTTCCTTGTCTTCTCTTTGTACAATGCGACCCACTATTGTCTCGATGTCATATTGTAAATAATGAAAATGTTGATGGTTTCAATTTTTGAGCTAGTTGATGATCAAATCAAGCCAACATATAGATATTTAGTATGTATGAGATCAAAATATGCATTAATATGAAGTTCAATGCGAAAATTTACTGTGTAGTAGTTTGAAAAATGATAAGCCTACACTTAGATGTTATCATGCGCCTCTTTCAATTCGTAGAAGTTCCCCTTCTCTTTTGTCTTCATCCCTTTCTTCGTACCAAATCGTTGCACCTACTGTGTTTTTTATTTGCTTGATGTACTCACTAGCATAATAGAAATACTCATACAATATATACCTCTCTGTCATAGAATTCTCGGGTTTTACCCTTTGTCGAACAAAACCTTTAAATTTCTTCATGTATCTCTATAAGAATAACATCCAACGACAAGAAACGACCCTAACTAATTCAACCTCATCTACTAGGTGAATTAGAAGATGAACCTGCAATTCCATGAAACTCGTCGACATATCCTTCTCAAACATAAAAACAATCTCAACTATCTCTTGAAACCACCATGTAATGTTAGCCATATGAATATATTTCGATGTGATCCAATGTACACATGCAGATAATTTAGATATGGCATGGCATGGGTATTAGGGGAAGTTATGGTTCACACACCCGCGCACGATCAGAGGATAATGACACTGCACATTGAATAGTAAATTATAAAAAAAATTGATTATAAAATATCCCATTACATAAAAATGAAAAAATATTAAAACCATGTTTTTGACATACGTACTCTTACAAGGTTCAAATGGTCATGCAATTTCAACCTCAACAAATGAAATTCCACATTGAATTAGCGTCGTAGTGAAGACCCATATAAAAAAGGCACCCTCACACTCATTATAACTTCCTTCATCAAAGAAATATCATCTTTATTTTAAATCCATGGGACATCACCTTCTTTGAAAGACTGAGAGGGACTAGCCTCTCCCCTAGTTTCTTATCTTGCGAAATGTTTCTTTTTATTTTTTGAAGAAATAATATCTCCCCTCACATCCATTGTGTCAATTTATTTCAATGATATCTGCCTCCATAAAGAATATGAAACATTTTTAAATATTTGCATGGGATCTAGTAAGCGGAAAATATTAAGATTCTCCCAATATGGGAGCTCATAAAAGACAAATTTCTTTTTTATCCCAATGCGCAATTTCTCAACATAGGTGTTGAACAATTCCAGATCATCAAACACAGGCTCCCCATTTGACTCGAAAATTTATGCAAACTCCTTCTCCTTCTCTCTCTCATATGCTCTAAGAGATTCAGATGGTGTAATTATTGTAGGCCTTTGTGGTTTCTCTGGTTTACATTGAAAGTAGATGTTTCTATTCTGTAAGGGTATTCTTTTGGGAGGAATACCCTGGAGAAGTCATACACTGTCTTTCAAAGGTGGTCAGACTGCCTAGCCTTTAGAGAAGGTCCACAACATTTACATCCATGATACCCTTTTGTTACAAGACCTGTGAACTTATTGTATACAAGCCGACACATTAGCGACCATAAAGATTTGAACAATTGTAGTGATTTAAATTAATATATGAAACAATATTGTTACTAAAAAAATGAATAAGAATGTAATTTACCAAAGAAAACTCTTAAGCTTGGATAATCATGTATGGTATAAGAAAATATGGCATATAATGTAAAAATCCTCTCTGTTGTGATGGGTCTTAATATATCATACACATGTATCCCTTCCCATAATTCCTTAAATTCATCTACCAATGGTTGTAAGTAGACATCCATATTCTTCACTTGTCTTTTACCAGGGACTATGAGAGCCAACAATAATGTTCATTCTTCACGGACAACCATGGGGGGATATAGTTATTGATCACTACTACATGCCAAACAAAATAATTGGTGTTTTGGAGAGAATTTGGGTTGATTCCATCCATGGTTATGCTGAGTCGTAGAATTCATACTTCATTCTTGAATTTTTCAGGCCATGTGTCCTCTATATGTTTCATCAGGGGTGTCAATGTCAAGGATATGAAATCGAAGATCTTGAGCAATGGACATTCCTATCAACCCTCGTGCTTGATCTTTTTTATTTTCCCATTTAGCAGCTTTATCATCATCAGAAGGTTTAGTTTCTTGTCTTGTGGCTATTCTATAAAGCCCTTTACTTCTAAGTATATCTACCATGTGAGGTAGCCATTGGAAATAATTGGTATGGCTACACAACTGTGCATGCACTTTCCATTTTTTTTTTTAAACTGAAGCTGAGAAAATCTGAAACTAACTGAATGGAAAGATCTCGAAAAATTAGGCTTTTTCAAAAAAAACGGCTCGAAAAACGGCTTCCGGATGAAGAAGTTATGCTTTTTGAAAATTCTAAGTTGTAGATGTCGAATAGTTACGGGAACAGGATGAAGTGCGGTTTTTTTTTTTTAAATTTTGTCCCTTTGAAAAAGAAAAAAAATTACAAAAGAAGCTTGAGGAGGAGACTTGAACCCAAGATCTCTATTCTCATAAAATAACCCCTCACCAAGTGAGATAGTAAAAGCATCACATTATTGTATGAAAGGAGGAAGGGTTTTTTTTTTTTTTAAACTCTTCGGTGTGCGTGCCTTTTCCTGCACAAAAAACACAAAAAACCGACCAAAAAAAAATGAAATGAAAAGCCTTACGGAAAAATGTTAGATTTTTGGTTAGCCTTACTGGTAACTATCACTTTTTTCACTATTTCTGATTTCCCGAGATCGCACAAAGACGCGGGGAAAGAGCATACGTAGCAAAAAAAATCTCTTTTTCCTATTTCTGATTTGCCAAGATCGCACGCGATGCACAACAAAGAGAATACACAAAGAAGAGGGTACAGATCCGGCAAATAAATAAAACCTTAATACCGAAAAAAAAAAACAGGGAAAAAAAAATCTGAAATAAGCAGAACTATTAACAAATATAACTACAAAATAGATGCTTTATACCTCCACATCTAAACTGTCATAACTTGGGCAACTGGAAACCTTTTCGCATGAAACGAAAGGTGTTCCTCACTATAACAGATGCTCCGGACATAACCGAGCAATTCTCCAAGCCCAAAAATGTTCAGAAATAGTAGATCTACAAAATGGCATTCGCATGTAGTCAAACCAGCTTCGGATTTTGATCAACAATGGACGCATTCTCGCTTGAAAGAGATTCTTCCTTATTAGCTCAAGTTCCAGAAAATACTGATCCATAAACCTTTGAAGAAGCCTCCGGTCATCCAGATTGGGAAGAAGCTATGAATGAAGAATTTCGTTCCTTATTGGAAAACAATACTTGGGATCTTGTTCCTCTTCCAAAAGGAAGAAAACTTGTCAAATGCAGATGGGTTTACAAAACAAAGTTTGGACCAGATGGCAAAGTGGATAGACATAAAGCTCGTCTTGTTGCTAAAGGATTTTCACAAGTTGAAGGCATTGACTATACTGAAACCTTCTCCCCTATTGCAAAAATGAATTCTATCCGCCTTGTTTTTTCCCTTGTTGCCTCCTTTAAATCGGAAGTCCATCATATGGATGTTAAGTCTGCCTTCTTACATGGAGATTTGCATGAATAAATCTACATGGAACATGGAGTCAAGATTTCACCAACTCCGTACCACTCCCCGAAGTTGATGCTACCTTGCACCGTCAACTTGTTGGAAAAATTTTGTATCTAACTCGTACCCGTCCTGACCTTTCCTTTGCCGTTGGTCTTGTCGCTCAGTTTATGCACCAACCTCATGAAAGTCACTAGAAAGCAGCTAAAAGAATACTTCGATATATTCGAGGTACAGTTCAGTTCGGGATTCATTACAGTGCAGGAGCATCTCCTTTGTTGATTGGTTTCACTGATTCTGATTGGGCTGGTGACCCTGATGATCGAAAGTCTACTGCAGGATATGTATTCACTCTTGGTTCAGGACCTATTACTTGGTCTTGTAAGAAACAAAGTGCCATCTCTCTTTCTTCAGCAGAAGCAGAGTATCGTGGTGCAGTTGAAGCCAGCAAGGAAGCCATGTGGCTTCATCAGATCCTGTCTGAATTTGGTCTTCATTAGCAGCATCCAACTACACTTTGGTGTGATAATCAGAGTGCCATTCAGCTATGTAAAGATCTAGTTCAGCATCAGCATATGAAACACATTGAACTCCACATACACTTCATCAGAAAGCTCATTCATGATCGTGTTCTTGAAGTGCAGTACTGTCCAACCAATGATCAAGTAGCCGATATCTTTACAAAGGCTCTCACAGAAGCGAAGTTTACCAAACTTCAATCCATGCTTGGAGTTCAGGAAAGTTTTCATTAAAGGGGGATAGGCTCTAATGCCTCCTTCCTTCTCCTATTGTGTCACTTTTGTAAATCTTTCAATCCTATCCCAATTTGTTCTTAAGGGGGGATGTTAGGATATTTCAACACATAGGAAATAGGCTCCTTTTGTGTCACCTTTGTAAATCCTTCAATCCTATCCCAAGTTGTTCTTAAGGGGGATGTTAGGATATTCTGACACATAGGAAATAGTTAAGAATAACTTAGTCTAGTGTAGAGTTAGGTAAAGTGTGTTTCTTTACCATGTACATTTGTAACTTATAATCCGACGGTCACGATTTGTAGTGATCCGATAGTTATCTCTCACCTCGGTATTAACGACACTTGATCCGTGGCTTAACACCCGATTGGTCCATGATCTCTATTTAAAGAGCATGGAGGGTCATTTGTCTGGTAACCGTTTATGAGAGAAACATATGTAAATTTTCTTTTTATATTAATAAATTTCGGGCGTGCGCGTTGGCTCGTGGCATGGCATCGTTTCCCCTTTCGAGGGGTTTTACACATGATTATACCGTGTATTTATTTAAGTATCCGTTTCGTGGCGGTGACCTTTGGTTTCGATCTAGACGGAACACTTACCCCGTAAATTCCCACATGGTATTAGAGCTACTTCGAGGGTCGCGTCCGTTCGTGGCATGGACCGACGTTTCCCTCTTGGAGGGTTTTAACCGTGTGATTATACTGGTGTACTGATTTGTGATCTGTTTGTGAGCGGTGACCTTTGGTATTTGATCTACGGAACTTACCCTATAAATTCCTATAGATATTGAGTTTGTTGGGATTCACATAACTCCTGACTCACTTCTATGTGAGGCATGCCATACCTACAACATATCTAATTCTTTGCAACGAAAGACTCTTTGAATCCTTGGGATTATAGGAATGTGCCTCAATATATTATAAGGAGGACCATGTGATTTTCCATTTTTTTTTTTTTTTAATTATGGTACTTGTCATTCCCACATTTTGGACATATGTCTTTGTTTGGATATTCTCCTCTATATAGAATACAATCATTCTGGCATGCATGATATGATATTTATTCAACACCCAACATTTTCAACAACTTCTCTAACTCTTCATAGCTACTCGACAAGACATTATCACTCAAAATAACCTTATCTTTGAATATCCTACAATTGGTGGGGAATATAATTGTATAATGTTAATATTTAACATTCATAAAATTGACTATTTTAAAATTTGATTTTGTGACATTCATTACAAGATAATACCCTCTCTAAGTCAAATGGTAAATGGAATCCCCAAGATCAAGGAAGACCATGAAGGATAATGAAAGGGATGTGCTTTGGGAGAGAACACTAAGAAACCTTTTACAAGAAGTGACACAAGGTCTAAGAAGATATTAGACCTTAGTCATACTGATTTTTGTGGGCCCATGTCTAATAAATCTCTTGAAGGCCACCCTTACTATGTGACCTTCATTGATTATCACTCTAGAAATACACGACACTATATTCTCAAGACAAAGGACGAAGTATTTGAAAATTTCAAGGAATTTAGAACCAAACTTGAGACCTTAACCAAGATAAAGATAAATACTTTGAGCTCTGAAAATTCAGGTGAATACACTTCAAAATAACTTATAACATATTGTAATTAAGAAGGTATGGAGAGGGAGCTCATTGTTCCCTATAACTCTGAACAACAAGGAGTAGTAGAAAGGAAAAAAATAACCATTGAAGAATACATAAGGACTGTGATATTTGATCAAGATCTACCAAAATTTCTATGGGTAGAAGCAAACATGACAGAAATATAGATACAAAATAGAAGTACTCATAGACTCCTTGATATTATGACACGAGAAGAATCCATGCATATACCATCTTCGTATATTTGGGCGTCCCACATGCATCCATGTTCCAAAAGATAAGAGAAAGAAGTTAAACTCTACAAGTATAAAAGGTATCTTCGTTAGTTATATCATTTCATAAAATTATTATAGAATTTACATAGAAGAGGGAAGACAAATTGAAGTTAGCAGGGATGTTATATTTTATGAAAACCATGCCTACAAAAGATCCAAGGATATAGAAATTGAATCCCATGAAGAAGATGTAAACTATTTGAAGAAGAAGAGCAACATGAAAAAACACCTACAAACCAAGAGGAATAAGAAGGACCAAGTGATCTTATTCAACTATAATCATTCCTGAAACAAATAAGAGGCCAAATTGGTTAAAAGATACACTTGAATATGTCGAAGGACATAGAGCAAATGAAGGAACTTCCAGAGAAATAAAAAGAGCAAAGAGATACTCAGGATATGAAGCATACATGACGAAGCTAATCGAAGTGGAACAAGCTACCTTTCAAGAAACTGCTCATCAAGAAGAATGGAAGAAAAAAATGCAAGATTAATATCAATCCATCATTAAGAATGGGATTTTGGAAATCATTCCTAGACTTAGTGACAAATTAGTTGTCACTTCCAAATGGATTTAAAAAATAAAACATGTCATTGATGGAAGCATAGAAAAATACAAAGCCAAATCTGTTGAAATGGATTTCTCTCAAAAGGAAGGAATAGATTATGAAGAAACATTTTCTCCCACTGCCAAGTACACTCCCATTAGATTTTTGGTTTCACTAGCTGCTACTATGGGATGGAATATCCATCAAATGGATGTCAAAAAAACATTTCTAAATGGAACCATTGATGAATAAGTATATATTGAACAATCGGAAGGATTTGAGATAAATAGTAGGGATACTCATGTTTGCAGACTAAAGAAATATCTATATGGCTTGGAGCCAGCTCCTAGGGACTGGAATGCTAGGATAGATGCATATATTTTAAGGATTTGGTTCGTCAAAATTTATATTAATGCAAACCTCTACATAAAAATAGTGAAGAATGAACTAGTTATTATACTTTTATATGCAGATGGTTTATTTATTACAGGTGTTGGAATAAGAATTGAAAATGAAATCTTTGGGAATCATGCATTACTACTTGGGCTTGGAAGTTTTCCATGAACCCGATGATATATATGTTGGTCAAGGAAAGTATATAATAAAGATGTTACAAAAGTTTGGTATGATGGATTCCAAGCCTATGACCACTTCCATGGTCACAAACATCAAGAAGTTCAGGAGTTATGACTTTGAATCTCATTGATCCCACAAACTATCATAAGTTGGTGGGATCCTTGATGTACTTGGTAAATGTTGATTTTTGGGTAGCATGGGATGTGCTCTAAGTCTCAAATTTTGTGGAGAGGCTTAGACACATGCATTACAGATAATTCAGAAATTGTTTTAGGAAATTCCACCCAGAAACAGTTTTAATTGATAAATTAATTATGTTTAATGAGGACCCTAAGTATAACTTAAGAAATTAAAATAATTAATGGGTATTAATTTAAACTGTGGGTGAAATTTCTAGAGAAATCATATCAAGTCTAAATGTAATCTCAACCATTGATTGGATACCCAATCTCGGTCATTGAAGTCTCAATGAGAAGACTATAAAGGAAAGCTTGAGGGTCATTTGTAAAATAAACCAAGGGGATCTAGTGATCGAATTTTCTGACGAAGCAGTGCTCGAAGGAAAACTTCAATCTAAGTGATTATTCAATGCAGTTGAGGGGCAAAGAAAATTTTGGCAGGAGAGAAGCAATGCAGAGCCTGGAGAGGGTAATGCAGCACCCAGAAGGGGTGATGGAGGGAAACAGAGGCCACACACAAAAGCAACACAATTTATGAAGAAAAAGTTTGAATTTCAACTGGGAAATAGAGATTTTGAGCCGGGAGGGCTGGGATTGAGTTTCGTGGGGGCCAAAATATCACACAGAGGAGGTGACACAATTCCAGAGCAGCCGCCACGCAGGCATACACAACTACTCCACAGAGGAAGCGCAGAGGGTGTTGGGGTTTCGTTAGTTCAACTACCAGATTAGTCGGGACTTGCAGAGTGAGGTATACTCACTATTTTTCTCTATCAGTATTTTATGTAATTTATTTTCTCGGTGAGACAATGATAGATCTATTTAGATATAACAACAGCTTAGTAATAAAACCCTTATATCTGTTGCATTGGTTTTCTTGCATTGGGTTTTTCCGGGGACATTTTTCCATAAAAAAAGGTGTCCTGTGTGTGTTATTTATTTTGCTCAATTTCATGTTTCCACATCTAAATTAATTAAGTGAAGGTTGCTTCAGTAATTGCTTCAATTTTTTCAAAAGTAATCTGCAAAATAACTTGTTAATGTAATTTACAACTAGGAGAAGTAATTAAGTTGGTTGCAGTAGGATTCTAGATAGAGGACATGGAATTTTCACATGGTATCAAAGTGTTGATTGTGAAATAGGAAGAGAATATCCAACAATGAGAACATAGGCCAAACAACTGTAGAAAGTAGCAATTTGAATCCCAAGAGGGGTTGTGTAGTCCATGCCAAAAGGGCTAAAATTTACGGGAAAGTCTCTCTTTGAGTGAGTCGACAAAGAGGAAGGGCTTCCATATCCCAACTTTTCCAATCCAACGAGAGCATCGCAGAGCCTCAGTGTAGAGATGGTGGGATGCAGTTTCTATAGGCATATTTTTTTCTGGTGGGCAGAAAGTCGTCGGAAAAGGAAGAAGCAACACAGTGAGGGAATTTGCTTCCTCAGGAATTTCCTGGCCGGTTAATTTCATTTTTCCGGGATATAAGTAGCAGATCCGAGTAATAGATTTACAAATCCAGAAGGAGCGCGTAAGCCTGTCTAGTGCTACGCAAAGGGGGGAGAAGAGGAGCATATTCGACATTCTTGACGACCATTGAAATTCACAGGCTTAAATATCATGACTGGTTGAAGGGAGCCTCCAACTATGTAATCTGGAAGGCGAGGATTCTCTTATCACCAAAATTGTACTTGATTGGATGCTGATCAGACAACTTAGTGTAACTATTTCAAACCATCTTTTTACTGAAGCTTAGCCTCCTTAGTCTGAGAGGGCTCTCTCACTAATAATTTATGATATTGGTTAATGATAAATATAGATGGCTAACTCGATGAATTGTTTCTTGGTTTTGTATGTTTGTAGGTTTAAAATATGAAGGCTTGCTTGCTACCATTGGGCTATGGAGTCAGTGACAGGGATCTCAATGACAAAGCCTCTCCTTGTGGAAGCTGAGGCATGTAGATACTTATATGAAATTAGAATACACACATATAGAGTTTACTCAATATATAAATGTTGAAAGGAAGTTAGAGCATGAGAAACATGAATTCTGAGTAATGAACACTAAGATACTGAAAGCAAGACATTGAGAAATATATCCAATAGTTTAGTGCTTGAAAGGAATTCAGAGCATGAAAAGCAAGGATTCTGAGTAAACAAAAATTAACATATTGACAGAAAGTAATAATATACATAGTGTTCATGAAAGTATTAAATGAATCTCTGGTGAAGGATGAAACCAATAGCCATTCTCCATTACTGATCAAAACTTGTTTACAATAGCAGCAATCAACCATAACATATCCAAACCCCTTATAACTCTAAATCTAAGTCCTTTATAGAATGAGGACTCATACAAATGATATGAAACCTTTCTAGCTTCGAATTCCCACCTCAGAGACCTATTTCAAACATGATTCTATCACTTGGAGACTTCCTAGGGATATTTCTGTTTTGCAGAGTTTCAATACAAAAAAGACACTTCTTTCATTAATAGTTCAACAAAAAAATTCAATAACCCTTATAAAATGAAACTAAATAATTTTATAAGTGCACTAGGGTGCTTATGTGTCATTATGCCATGTGGATACTAAGCTCGACCTCCTCTAAGTCGAATTTTTACAAATTTTTCACAAATCAGGTTAGTGAAAATTATGAAAAAATAGGCTTCAAAGATGAGTGTATAGTTTCCAAAACCTGATATATTTGTAGATCCCAAGAGAATTTTTTGTAGATGGTCCGATGTTGAAGAAAAGTATCTTTCATATTTCCAAAATACTTTTTCATTTTCTCAGAAACCGTAAAAGACAGTTTGCTACGAAAACAAATTTTCAGCAGTTTCGTAGCGTGAAAATATTAGTTATAATTTCAAAACCTTGATGGATTTGCAGAAACTAAGAGAGGTGTTTGTAGAGGGGCCTGTGCTGGAGAAAAAATACTTTCATATTTCCAAAATATATTTTCATTGGCTTAGAAACCTGAAATAACAATTAGCTATGAAAACAGTTTTTCAGCAGTTTCCTAGTGTTCAAAGATGACTGTATAATTTATGAACCCTGATGGATTTGAAAAAAATAAGAGAGGTTTTTGTAGAGGTGCATGTGCTGAAGAAAAACCTCTTTCATTCCAAAATATTTTTTCATTTTCTCATAAACCTTAAAACACAATTCGCTACGAAAACAATTTTCAACAGTTTCGTTGCATACTTTTGTAGTGTACAAAAATGACCTTTTCCATCAGAATTTCTGCTTCTTTTCTCTTGCATGGTATTCATCATGTTATGAAACATCTTACCTATCATTTCCTCTCCTTGGAAACTACCAACAATGTTTTTTTAAACAAAAAGAAAGCTATAGGTGGTGTCGTAGCATTTTCCTAGCTTCAAGCCTAGAAAACACTACGAAACTATCATAAACAGTGTAAATTCTAGATTTTTGCCTTGTTTCAAAAATGTAACTTCCAGTTGCATAAAATTGGTTTTAAAAATACCTTTAAATTCTTAAAACATAATCAAACTCAATTTAAGAGCCTTGAGGTGTTTCCTCTTCAAAAAAACATCCTTTTCTCCTTTAGCAAGTTTATTCATCACTAAAATGACTCCGTTTTTTCTGAAAACATAGGATTCAGAGATGAGCCATTTTCTCCCTATCCTTGATATATTGTAAACATGAAGGAGGTGTTTGTAGGTCCGTATGTCTTTAAGAAAACCCTCTCTTGTTTTTTTGAAACACATCTCCATCTGTCCATAATCTGCATTATAAAAACATGTATAAAACAAGAAAAGTTTGCATTATGAAAAGAGAAAACCCTCTTTTCGGGGTTGTAAGCTTGGGAAATGAAATATGTGAGAAAATGATGACTGATGGAACATTATGTGACCTATATGGAGGTGGTTTTGATATTAAATGAGGGTGGTATTGAAACTTAGGATAGGTTAAATATGAAAAAATGAAATTTCCTATGCCAACTTGAAAGAGTTTTAAGGAGTCCTTACCCTTTTGAGGAGTGAACTATATGACCATGTCAAGTAATGAATCACAAAATTATGAGTGATAATGGTGGCTCCACCTAGGATGGTGTGCCCCTATGGTACACCAAATAACGTGTAGTTCCAGTGCCATCCATCTTCTTGGAAATAAAAACTCTAAAATTTATGAAAACTTCGTCAAGCTCTTATGGCCTTCTCTTTGGGCTCAAGCTTGATGATTACTGCTGAAAAAAAACTTTGTACCTACTGAAAATATGCTCTGTCAACTTTGAGCTTATTCACACGCTCCTACCTACCCTAATGGCTGCAATCTCCATTTTTAATTCAAGCAACATGAAAATTCCAATGAAGCCAGTCATTGATCTGATCCGGCATTTGAACCTCTTAACTGCACTTGAACCAAAAGTAAGCATGATACTGAAATGACAAAGGCAACATAAAATGTAACTGATCCTCATAATGAAAATATAACTGGAAATATGGACTGTAGAACTCTTCCATGTAGTCAACTATAGGATCATAGAAGACATAATCTATTTGATGATTCTCAAGACATTCTATAGCTTTGGACAACTCATATATGCTTTGACCAGCCACACAAGATTTCAGTTGTCTGCTATCAAACTAATTTTCAAAGACAAGTTATTCTTCCTCAATCTCAAAAGAGAAAGGTAGCAACACCCTCTCTTTGTGTTCTGGCATTAAAAAGTTTTGAAAAGACTGATCTTGATCATGAAGACTATAAGATTGAATTTGATCTTCTAAAAATTCAATGTATTTTTCGATTTTCATAGCAACTTCATCCACAAATTGAATCTTATCTTCTGACTTGCACTCAAATGACTTCAGATTAGAAGACAAGGATAAAGAAAAATTTTCATCCACTTCCTCATTAGTGTGATCATTATTTGATGTAAGTTGATGCAAGGAATGACATGAAGAATAAACTTCTTCCTTTACCTGAGGATTATAGCAATTATCTTCCAATCTTTCCTCTTGTTGTTTGAAATGATTCTCATACTTCTGATGATCAAAAGACTGACAAGTCTGCTGCAACTTTTCATCAAAATCAGAGAATGTAACATGATTCTCATAAATAAACTCCTGTTGGGTTTCATTTTCATCCAAGAGAGAGGCTATCCTTTCTTCTTGATGATGAAATGGATTGTCATGAAGGGCCTCTAAAATTTCTTCATCCATGAACTCATCATCTTCATAATAATTCTCAAAATATTCAATAAAACTCACACAATGTTTACAACATTCTTTGACCAACAATAAGGATTGATGACACTCTTCATACATCTCATAAAATGCAACATGGAAATCACCAAGAGAATATAATGAACCATTTGGCAGGCTTTTGTACCAAGACCATTATTTTCCTTCTAAAGTGACCATAAACATCTTCATGAGACAATCCTCAGGGATCTGAATCTTAAGTCTTTGTACATGCATATGGAATCTAACCAAATGAAGAGAACCATTGTCTTTATTTTCATCTTTAAATATGGGAAGATCAGTTAACCATTTGACCTTTGGCATAGGATTTTGAAAACCACGGATGTGAGACCGATTCATAGGGGCATACTTGGCATTTATTCTTGCAATGGAACTCATCTTAGAACTTCATCAAGCTACTAATCCTCAAGTAGTGGAGTCACCTTCCAATTGATTATTTGATGTGTGGAGTCGCCAGAGCAGAAATACAGCCAATATGTGTCCAAGTGTCTGCTGCTCTCAGACCTTAGAACTGAAACTTTGTCATTCTTCCCAGGGAAAATTTACACCTTCAATTCCCGGCAATGACGCCAAAATGTTATCACCAAAATTGTCTTGAATGGTTGCTGATCAAAAAACTCAGTGTAACTATTTCAAACCAGATTTTCACTAAAGCTTAGCCTCTTCAGTATGAGAGGGATCTCTGACGGATAATTCATGATATTGGTTAATGATAAAGATAGATGGCTAACTCTATGAATTGTGTCTTGGTTTTGTATGTTTGTCGGTTGAAAAGACGAAGGCTTGCTTGCTACCATTGGGCTATGGAGTCAGTGACAGGGATCTCAATGACAAAGGCTCTCCTTATGGAAGCTGAGGCATGTAGATACTTAGGTGAAAGTATAATACACACATACAAAGTTTACTCAATATATAAATTTTCAAAGGAATTAAGAGCATGAGAAACATGAATTCTGAGTAATGAACATTAAGATACTGAAAGCAGGACATTGAGAAAGATATCCAATAGTTTAGTGCTTGAAAGGAAGTCAGAGCATGCAAAGAAATTATGAGTAATCAAACATTAACATATTGACAGAAAGTAATAATATACATAGGGTTCATGAACGTATCAAATGAATATAAGGTGAAGGATGAAACCAATAGCCATTCTCCATTACTGATCAAAACCTGCTTACAATAGTAGCAGTCATCCATAACATATCCCAACCCCTTATAACTCTAAAACTAAGTCTTTTATATAATAAGGACTCATAAAAATGATATGCTACCTTGATAGCTTCGAATTCCCACCTTAGAGACCTATTTGAAACATGATTCTATCACTTGGAGACTTCTTAGGGATATTTCTGTTCTGCAGAGTTTGAATACAAAAAGGACTCTTCTTTCATTAATAGTTCAACAAACCAATTAGATAACCCTTATCAACTACAACCAACTAATTTTCTGAGTGTAATAGAGTGCTGATGTGTCATTATGCCACGTGGATGCTGAGTTGGACCTCCTCCAAATCAAATTTTTACAATTTTTTCACAAATCTGGTTAGTGAAAATTCTGAAAAAATAGGCTTCAAAGATGAGTGTATAATTTCCAAACCCTGATAAATTTGTAGAAACGGAGAGAGGTTTTTTTAGATGGTACTGTGCTGAAGAAAATTCTCTTTCTTATTTCCAAAATACGTTTTCATTTTCTCAGAAACCTTAAAAAACAATTCGCTAAGAAAACAATTTTTTAGCAGTTTCCTAGCGTGCAAAGATGAGTGTATAATTTCCAAACCCCGATGGATTTTAAGAAAATGAGAGATTTTTTAGTACAATGGCTTGTGCCGAAGAAAAAACTCTTTCATATTTCCAAAATACTTGTTCATTTGCTCAGAAACCGTAAAAAACAATTCGCTATCAAAACAGTTTTTTAGCAGTTTCGTAGCCTGCAAAGATGACTATATAATTTCCAAACCATAATGGATTTGCAGAAAATAAGAGAGGTTTTTGTAGAGGGGCCTCTTCTAATGAAAAAATTCTTTTATATTTCTAAAATAATTTTTCATTTTCTCAAAAAACTTGAAAAAAAATTCGCTACGAAAATAGTTTTCAGCAATTTCGTAGCGTACTTTCATAGCGTACAAAAATTACCTTTTCCATCAGAATTTCTGCTTATTTTATCTTGCATGATATTCATCATGTTTGGAAACATATTCCCTATCATTTCCTCCCCTTCGAAACTATCAAAAGTGGTTTTGCAAACAAAACGAAATCTACAGGTGGTTTCGTAGTGTTTTCCTCGCTTCAAGCCTAGGAAACGCTACGAAACTATCATAAATAGTGTAAATTCCAGATTTTTGCCTTCTTTAAAAAATGTACCTTCCAGCTGCACAAAATTGGTTTTCAACATACCTTTAACTTCTTAAAACATAATAAAACTCAATTTAAGAACCTTGAGGTGTTTCCTCTTCAAAAAACATCCTTTTCTCCTTTAATAAGTTTATTCATCACTAAAATGACTCTGTTTTTTCTGAAAACATAGGATTCATAGATGATCTCTTTTCTCCTAATCCTTGATAGATATGGAAAAAATGAAGGATGTTTTTGTAGGTCCGTATTGCTTGAAGGAAAACCTCTTTTTCTTTTTTTGAAACACATCTCCATCTGTCCAGAATCTGCATTCTAAAAACATGTATAAAACAGGAAAATTCTGCATTCTGAAAACATAAAACCATATTTTCGGAGTTGTAAGCTTCGGAAATGAAATATGTGAGAAAATGATGACTGATGGAACATGATGTGACCTATATGGAGGTGGTTTTGAGATGAAATGAGGGTGGTCTTGAAACTTAGGATAGGTTAAATATGAAAAAATGAAATTGCCTATGCCAACTTGAAAGAGTTTTAAGGAGTCCTTACCCTTTTGAGGAGTGAACTATATGTCAAGTAATGACTCGCAAAATTATGAGTGATAACAGATTCAATGCCTTTTGGATGAATACGATCTCAAGATCTTCGTGATGATTACGGTAGATTTCCCTGCAAATCCATATCCGTTGAAGAAGTACACATCTGACATGGCGAAGGATAAAAGGATGATCCTTGATGGAGTCAAAGATCACATTGTGTCTCATATAGACGACAAGGATACTGCTAGGTAGATGTGGGAAGCCTTCGAAACTTTGTATGAAGGCTCTTTCAAGTAGCGGACGATGTAATTAGAACAAAAACTGAGGATGACACAGATGAAGAGAGGGGAGCACATTATTCTATTCCTAACTAGACTTCAAGAGATCCATGGTCAACTGGCAGTCGTGTGGTCTACTCCTCCTACAAAAATGGTGATACTATATCTTAATCTAGTCATTTAATATTGGCAAGTGTTCCTCCATAGTATCCTAGCCAGGGAAACCTTTCCAGGATGGGAAGAGATGTGGGCTGCTCTTCAACAAGAAGACCTAAGGAGAGACTTAGTCAAGTGCAAACTTGATGGCAGTAGTGGTAGTGGGTCGAAGGAAAAGGAGGAGGAGGAAAATGCAACCCTTGCATCCAAAGGGAAGCAGGAGTAACAAATATGTAAGAAATATGTCTCGAATATTAAGTGCTTCAAGTGTGGTGAACTTGGTCACTATGTTACCCAGTGTCCTTTGAAGAAAAAGGACAAGGACGAGAAGCACGATCCAAAGGCTGAGACCGCAAAGATCGATGAAGATGAGTACGCCATGAGTGCCCATGCATCTCCAAGAGGGAGATGGGGAGAAATTTATTTGTAAGTTTATAAGAACTTCAATTGGGCAGGGTCCCTGAGGATTCCACCTCTCGGATCATAACCTTTCTACGGGTGCCCAAGATCAGCACTAGTAGGTTGGAAGAGTTTTCAATCGGTGCATAGGAGTGAAAAAATGACAGATGCAATGGTTAGCAAAGCTAAATCTGAGAATCATAGAGCAGAGTTGCAAAAATGCACAGGAAAACAGTGCAGAGCGGTAGCAACGTAGTACTTCATAGGGACAACATGGGTCTAGCAGCAGTAAGAGTTTCAACATCGAGATGCATCCTGAACACTTGTTCAAAACATTTGGATGTTTTGCAATTGCTTCTTTGAGCAGCTGAGTTGAAGTGAAGAGTTAACAGTGGTTGTGCTAGAAACATATGAAGCATTTGAGAGGGAGTTGTAGTACAAATGCATTGTTGATCATGGTAGGGTCAGTAACAATACAATTGCAGCAACAACGCAGTTGTTTGTGGACAACATGTAAAAAATCAACAACGGAGAGGGAGATGCTTTAGAGTCAGAACTGTGTGCAACGAGGCATATCTTTTAAGGCACATTCCTCGCTAATAGGGAGTGTTTATTTTTGGGTAGCATCAGATGTGCTCAAATTTTTTGGAGAGGCTCAAACACATGCATTATAGATAACCCAATTTTTTTTTTGGGAAATTCCACCCAGAAACAATTTTATTTAATAAATTAATATTTATAATGAGGACCCTAAGTCTAACTTAGGAATTAAAATAATTAATGGGTATTAATTTAAACTGTGGGTGAAACTTCTAGAAAAAAAATATCAAGTATAAATGTAAACTTAGTCATCGATTGGAGATATAATCTCTACCATTGAAGTCTTAACTAGAAGACTATAAAGGAAGGCTTGAGGGTCATTTGTAAAATACACCGAGAGGATCTAGTGATTGAATTTTCTGACGGAGCAGTGCTCGAAGAAAAAATTTGATCTAAGTGATTATTCAACGCAGTTGAGGGGCAAAGACAATTTTGGTAGGAGGATCTTCTCCAGGGCCAAGGATCATCAATAGAGAGGAAGAGAAATATGAAGAGGAACAAACACAGATCCCAGGGAGAGTGATGCAGGGCCACGAAGACCACACACAGAGGCAACACATTTTACGAAGAAGAAGTTCAAATTTAAGCTGGGAAATAAAGATTCTGAGCCAAGAGATGATTTGGGATTGAGTTTCCTGAGGGTTGAAAGATATTATAGAGAAGGTGACACAGTTCCAGAGAAGTCCCTATGCAACCTTACACATTTACTGCGTAGAGGGTGTTGGGGTTTCGTCAGTTCAACTACCGGATCAGCCGAGACTTGCAGAGTGAGGTAAAATCACTATTTTTATCATTCATTATTCTTTGTAACTAATTTTTCCAGTGAGGCAATCAGAGATGTATTCAGATATAACTTTTTCTTAATAGTAAAACCCTCACATCTACTGCATCGGTTTTCATGCATTGTGTTTTTTCGGAGACATTTTTCCAAAAATAACGATGTCTTGTTTGTGTTATTTATTTTTCTTAGTTTCATGTTTCCACATATAAATTAATTAAGTGAAGGCTGCTTCAGTAATTGCTTCGATGTTTTGAGAAATAATCTACAAAATAACTTGTTAATATAATTTACAAGTAGGAGAAGTAATTTAGTTTGTTGCACTAGGATTCGAGATCTGGGACTTGGAATTTTCACATACTAGACCTAACATATGCTTTGCTTTAAACATTCTTAGTCATTTTTAGTTGGAGCCTCTTCATGACCATTGGATAGTTTCTAAGAATATCTTGAAATACCTATGTGGAAAAATTCATCACTCCCTAAAGAATGATGGGAATGAGGTGAAATTAACAGGTTTTACCAATTTGATGGAAGAAGCACTATCCGTGGTTGTTTTAGTTTGGGATTTGTAATTATTTCATGGATGAGTAGAAAACAAGATCATGTCTATTTAAGTAACCTGAATTTGAATATGTTGTTGCATGTGAAGTAGGATAGAATTGTTAAGAAAACACGTCACATTCGTTTGGAAAGCCTATAGATACTACTATGATAAATTGTGATAATCAAAGCAACATTAAAATGCATAAAGACCTCAAATTTCATGCCAGGATGAAGCATATCAATAATAAGTACCATTATATTAGAATTTTGGTACAAGATGGGGCTATGAAGCTACAATATATTCCAACAGATGAACTTGTATCCATTGTATTGACGAAATCTCTTCCAAATAATAAGTTCAAATATTTCATAAGCATGTTTGGATTGGTTGATATTACAAAATTAGTTGATAGGGAGATATGGAGCATATTGTGGCAAAAAAATGCTTGGGAGGTCATCTGGCTGACCTATGTGTTGATATCTAGATCCTGAAGTAGGGAGGATGGTGTTGGTGTTGGAGCTCCACCCTTGGATACACACATAGATCCATGGGTTGGTCTAAGAGATTAAAAGCTCGACGGTACCTAGAGTGGCTAAATCTTGAATACACCTTAGTCCCACCCGATTAAAGTACCCTAGTCAGGTATCTAATCTGCAGCACTGCGCGTGCTATGACTATTCATAGTTCATATCATTTTGAGAACTTCCATGTACCTATATATGTATATAATTATGAATACCTCCCTAGTTAAGAGGGATTTTTGAAGAATATAACTAGTTTTTATCTTCATATTTGTACTTGATGAAGATAAAGAGAAAATAAATTTATTGTAAAAAGAAATTATTTTGAAGCATGGGTTTCATGCTCTTTTATTTATTTTCCAAGTCAAAGCCTCCATTCAAGGCTTCTGGGCTTTTCCATGAGTCAATAGATTCAATGTCATTTTTCTATACCCTTTTTTGGCTTTTGTATCATGTAAAAGGAATTATTTGTGAGTCAAATGAGTCATTTGTCACATCCACACCAATTCGACCCTGGCCTCATCAAGTTGGCCTACATTAGGGTTATTCGACCTAGCAGAACGAGTATGTATAGAGGCATCATGAATAATTTGTAGCACACACTCAACAAGTTCAATCTATAATAGAAAGAGGAAGAAAAGAAGAGTGAAGTTTAGGAGAAAGAAGGAATAGGTTGGGGAAGACAAGAACCGAGCTTTTGGGTATTTCTCTCGAACACAAGTGAAATTACTAGACTAGAGGTTGGGCTAAAATTTATGAATCGACCTGAGGTTTGCATTTTGTAGCTAGGGGTTGGAATTTTGGATTGAAGTTGTATCTGAGAAGCTAACGCTTAGAGAATTTGGAAGGGATCATCTACTAGAAGGAAGGGACGACTTGGTGATTGGAGGAGGCCTTTTTATAGGTCTAAAGGGTCTTGGATTGTCTCATATTAATTTAAATCTACTAGTAGAAGAGTTGGATAGGGTTTTACCTTTGGAGGGGTTTTTTCCTAGCTCGCTACCTACATCTTGTGTCTTTTTTCCTTGTGAACTTCATATACAACTGATTTGGTAATTTATTGATGAAATATAAACTAGAAAATAAGTAAAAGAAGCCAACATAAATCACAAGTAATTATCAAGAAAGAACAATTAAACCCCAATTCCTATAATAATTGATTTCTCAACAATAAATTTCAGTTATATTATGTTTTATAAATAAAAAAAATCAATCCCATATTCCCAACAAAGTTGAAGTTCTGAGCTATGTGAGGAATAGAGAAGTTCAGATGGAAACCCTCGCCACCAATCCACCATTTAAATTTCCTTGGAGTTTGATATACGAATAACAAACCACATTGAAATTGGGATTTTCTTTGTTTCAGATGAGAGAATGAAGGAAAGGTTGATAACCCCCCCAACCCACAATTTTACCTTGGAACTTTCAAGTATTTTTTTGAGATAAAATTTAATAATATTCCATCAAAAATTGTTTAAATGGGTTGTAAACCATCCGACCTGAGGGATTTTCACGTAGCTTCAATCCTTACTCTTCTCTCCCTTGAGCATGTACATTTCCCACGGTACCATGTCCTTTTAGTTACTTATCTTTATCATTCTATTACAAGTCACCCATGAGCACAAGGTCCAAATACACCTCCATTTGTCAAAATGGGTTTTGAAGCCATCCAATCCAAAGGATTTGCTACTCGCTTTAATGCTCGCTCTGCCCTCTTTCGAGTCTATGTGTCTTCCATTGTACCCTTCACCTAGAACTTTCATATTGATTCGTATAGATGCCAAGTTCAGTTCTGCTAAATTGACATGTTTAACCTCTAAAATATAATCATTATGTTGCATCAATAAGTGAATATACTTTGTACTAACCTTAGGCTATAAAAAACCAATTTATTTATCCAAAAAATTCTCCAAACCTAAAATCGCATAACATATCACTTCTTATTTCTTATGCTACAGAATTATGACTTTTCCTTTGCAACATGTGGTGCAATTGATAGTTATGTCAATTTTGGATGGTATGAATTTAACCTCCATAAAATATTCTAGAATGTTATTAATATTATATGCAAATTAAGGCATAGATTCAACGCAGTTATGTATTTTTTCCCCTTTTAATTATGGGATTTGTCTACGGAGGCAGAGGAATTTCCTGAATGAACAAAAGTGGTCGAAATCTAGGCAAACGTTTTTTTATGAAATCTTGCAGTAGCAGTGTTTGAAACATGTTTTTGATGGTGGAAATGGATTCAACACCATCAAAAACCTCAAGGGAACCCTAAATCTTGACAAAATTTCCAAGATTTTTAGGGCAGAAAAGTAGGTTGGATAGACTACGGCTTTAATTAAGTTCATAAAAAATAAAAAAAAATTATTTCAACAAGTGCATATAAATTATGGTTTTTTGGGCATGTGGTATTGATAATACAAGTTATTGACACATGGTATTGTAATAAAGCATGTTTACATATTAAAAAAAATCTATTATAAGGTGGAAGTGAATCTCCATGGTTAAGAATATTTGTGCATGTTTTTTTTCTAATTGTATAAATGCTTAAATTATATATTCGTTCTTTTTATCATTAATAATAATAATTTTAAATAAAATTATAATTTAGATAATTATTATGATTTTTTTAATTTTTAGCAACATTAGATGATAACTAAAACCATAATTTGATTAATTATTATGAAACCATTTAATTTATATGATTGCCTTGGTTAAATTAAAACTCTAAAAGCCCTTTTCTAAATTATACATAATTTTCATAACATAATTTTTAGTGATTTAATTTATAAATTAAAAAGAAAATATCCTTGCAATAGTCTTTCATATGAGTGTGTAGTTTCTATTTTTTTTCTTTTGGCATATTTTAGTTCCAAAAAAAATTCATTTTGGAGTTGTTTTTAGTCCGAATTTTTGGACTTTCCGCTACCGAAATCTAGTGAAAAATTTGGAGGTGAAATCTGGATTTGTGTTATTTAAAACTATTTTTTTGACTATGTATATAGATTCAACACCCTGAAAAAACCTATGGCACTTTGATTGTGCAGGGGTTACACATCAAATTTGTGGTTTGAATAAATTCCTAGTGGATTTTAGAGAAATTCGACTAGAAAAAACGACAAAAGAAAAACTTCCAAAAAATCTCACTAAAGACAACTCATTTCATTTTCAATGCTTATACGGAGTTCTGCAAACCATACTATGAAGATTACTTTGAAATATTTGTAATAAAAGCACCGATCTATTCATGATCCATGTCATTCTCTACCTGCACTAGGTGGCATAAATTGAATCAGTATTGCAATTTCCTTGCTCATCCATGAGTTCAAATGTTATTATCTACTTGCACAAGGTGGCATAAATTCAATCATTATTGAAATTTATTTACTCGTCCGTTACTTTACAAGTTATTAAAATTGAGAAGTCGATTGGGGATTTGAACTAAATTTTAGTAGGTTTCTACGCAAGATTATACTCTTGGTTCTTTTCAGGCATGTCGGGATTTCCAAAATTCCTCATGTCTTCTCCATCTTCAATAAAAACTACTTATGCACATATTCCCATTATTCACTATTCTTTAACCATGTGAACTTAAAAATATTGGTAATTTCAATTTTTTTAACTTCTTCCACTTCCACTATGCACACTAGTTTCATAAACACTCCTCTAAGAAAGGAGATGAGTCGTTTGCGCATCAAGATTTTCATAAAAAAAGTCACACTAGGAAATACCTTCATTCTAGTTTTCATTATCATTCGGCTCAAAATTTGGGCGTCGTTACCTGAGATTTAAGGATATCTCATGAAAGTTACTTTGAAGAATAAAATTCCCATCTCCTAAAAGTTTTCGAAGACAATGGCTACTACAAGCCCGTAGGTCTCAAGGCTTTCCAAAAAGCTAGCTTATGACTCATTTACAATAAGGATCCCAAGGACTAATAATCGTAGCATTTTCTTTTATTTTCCAGACCACTTAGGCTAATTGCTCGTATTATTAAGAATAATAAAGTTCATTCTACCTTTACACCTCTTAATATCATTTGTAACTCCCTAAGATCAATCAAATACCGTGTGGACCCTAAAGATTCTAAGAGTGTTTACTTAATCCTTTACTCATATGGAACACTCTCATTAGGGAAAGATTCAGGAGTACACCGTAGACATAGAGCATAATCGATCTCACTCGTCGACCTGAGCGGAATATGCGAAATAGACTTGTCATCACATTTATATTGAAAAATCCCAGGTCATTGCAAATATTGACCACTTCCACCTTAGGAATTTAAGGGATTTTATAGAAATTGAGAAGTATGCTAGCAATATGAACAAGGATGAGAGGTAGAAGATAAAGAGTAGTTGAATTCCTGCCCTTTCCTCCTAGTGTCTTTTTTAAAATATATATATATTTTTAATTTATTTTCTAAATAACTTTCTCATATTCTTTTGTTTAATTATTAGTTTTTTGTTTTAATTGATTCTTGTCATATTTTTATTCTTATGTGATATTTTTATCCTTTGCTTAATCTATTTATGTTTATATCTTATTATTTTTGGGTTAATTTATTTCTATTTTTTGAAGATTTTAATTTTCTATTTTTATATTTTAATTTTATCTTTTATATATACTTGGTTGGAAATTATTATTATTGTTTTATAAGTATTCAATATTTATACTTTATTTTATTTTTTTATTCCAAATTTATTTTTATGTTTTATAATTTTATTTTATTTTATTTTCTTTGTTATTTAAAAATAAATCATTTTTATTTTTATTTTATTTTAAATTATTTTTTCCCGATAATTTATTGGAATGGTCATATTTTTATATATTTTCATATTTTATAATTTTTCTTGAATAAAATATTCATTGTTTTATGCATTGACTATTTTTTAATATTTTTAGTAATGAGCCATTTTACTAACTTTACTTTTATTTTTTCAAATTTTAATTATAATTTAATGGTAATATATAACATTATTATATTTATTCATTTTATTTTATTTTTTGTTTTTAATGTTTAGATGAATTTTTGACATTATGGATTGATTCTCTAACTTTTTATTTTGGAAATTTTTGGAGCATCTCAATCTTATTTATTTTCCGTGTTAGATCTATTTCTCCATATTTGTCCTCCACATGGTGGGATTAAAATGTTGACACCAAATATCTCATATGTGATTATTCCGAAAGAATTTTTTTTCAATAGGACTAGTGTTTAAGTGCCAAATTATTAATAGGACTAGTCTTTTAAGTGTCAATTTTTGGAGTTTCTGACGGATTTTTCTTTTGTTAGATCTAAGACTTTTGTGATACATAAAGTATATAAATGTCTTTGGGATTAATCACATTATTATGAATTGGTCGACGTGTCCAACCTGCTAATATGGTTCATCCTCGAGACAAGGTGAAAAAAAACTGATCAATGATCAAAATAAATTGGATTTTTGTTTCTGGTTAAAGATTGATTTATGTTGTTTACACTGATTTTTTGACTGCATATATAAATTCGTCACCCTGAAAATCTCTTTGAACACTTAGATTATAAAGAGTTTATCTATCAAATTTACTATTTCAATAAATTCATGAATTCTAAACAAATTAAATCAAAAAATAAATCAAAAAAATCTCTTAAAAATCACACTTAAAAACTACTTTCTTAAAATAATATACATAACACAAAAAATTATTAATTACATTTATGAAACCATACACATTATTAAAAAAATATGAACAATGTTAATATTAACACTACTCACATCTGTAAATATTCCTAATAATTTCATATATATATATGGTAACCATCAAAAGGATAATGTCATATCTAATTTCAAAATCTTTGAAAATCTATTTAAATAATTATGAGTAATAAAAAAAATTGAGTCGAATTCAAATTAAAGGATAATGTCATATCTAATTTCAAAATGTTTGAAAATCTATTTAAATAATCACGAATAATAAAAAAAATTGAGTCGAATTCAAATTAAATGATTATAAAAAAGTCAATTTTTAATTGATTGTTTTTTTTTTAATTTTCTTTTTCAATTGATTGGTTAATTTGGGAGTTGCACCCATTTAAATATTTGGAATTAATGACCATCCCACCTTAATGACCTTCACGTATTTTAAGAATACACCATGTCCCTATCTCTTCTAAGTTCTAGCATGATAGATAATTGGTTGAAATTTTTGACATTTAGTTTATATATATATATATATATATATATATATATATTATTAATGACTTTCAGATGATATAAAAAAAAAAATTTACTCTAATAAAATATTAATAAGTTTATAATATTATTCATGGTTATATAAACAATGGTTTTACCAACCTAAACCATCAAAATCGCTCAACATATAATTATTCCAACACAAAATAAGGATTATTCCTTATTTTCTCTTAATTGTCACTTTATCCCACACCGTTTTAATGGTTTATTATTTATGGTTACATAAATAATGTTTATAGTTTTGGTAACATGTTTTCAAAATTATCTATCTTTGCGTTGGAAGAATATATTAATGTATTATCATTAGATGTATCTTTCTTGGCAACTTTGTGATTCTTCTATGGTGAACTTTACCTATTCTTGTGCTTGTGATTATTGCTTTCCCTATTCTTGCTATTATTGCTTGTGATTATTGTTAGTGATTATTGCTTGTGCCTATTCTTTGATGAACTTTACCGTGTGTTAGTGATTGTTGGCCTCTTTTTTGGATCACTCATAGGCTTGGTATTTTCCTTGAATAATGTTTATCTATATTGCTAGTAGATGCTCCATACTACAATTATCATTGTATATCACATAGACTCTATGGTATCATTATATTCATCTTAGTGTGCCACTCTCGGGCTCTAATCTCCCTTGTAACTCTATAGTTCAATGTTCAAGCTTCTTAATTCCTTTACCAATTTTGAAAGGCCTTCAAAATATTTTTTCTCATTTGATTCTTCATCTTTGACGTATAAGGTTCCTTTCGATTTGGGTTGTACTTTGATGCTAGAATTTCTTTATGTACTTCTTTGTGTCTTCTTATTTGTTGATAAAAATATATCATTGTTAGTTTTTGTTGATATGCTAAAAAAATCTCCCAATCAACTAAAAGAAATTAGCTTGTGACAAGTTTTGATTAGACCTATTTTGATTTTAGATGGTAATTTTTTTATTGATATGTGGACTTGCAAGGTTAGCCATTAATATTAACTTCAAATTAATTCCAAATTTTTAAGGAAGAAATTTTTATCTAATCTTCTCTTAAAACTCCTTTGTTAAAACACCTTGTTAATGGATGGTCAAGGGTTCGATTCTCTTTGATTCTTTATAGGTTAGGCTCTCCTAATGAGCTGACACGATGTGATCTCTTCAGTATTTTTGGGTGGATATTCCTAGATAGTTTTTGTGGACATAACAACCACCAATCTCTGGTGTTTGTGAACTACACATAAAAAAGGGTGTAATCATACAAATGTTAATGCATCGGATTCCATCATAACTTCGTCGTTAAGAACCCTTGGGCTAGAGTAATAATGAGGTGGGTGACCTTCGAGGAAGGACACAAACATATTTAGCTAACCGATAAAGAATTATTAATAACAAACACATGTAAGATCATATCTAACTTATACATTTTTTATGAATCAAAATAAATTTTATGGGAAATAATTTCTCATAGAATTGTAAAATGAAAAGCCTTATATAAATCATAGAAATGTTATTAAAAAACCATTGAAATAATTTCTCATAGAATTGAAAAATGAAAAGCCTTATATAAATCATAGAAATGTTATTAAAAAACCATTCATTCTTAAAGGTATTGATGAATATGTAATTTTAGTTTCAGCAATAGAGTTTGTTAATGATGTTTCACCTACTCTTCAGGTCGTTCTTCAATTGCTAGGAAAGACCAGTGGAACAATTGACAAAGATGGTGCCATTTGTGCAAGACTTCTTGTTCCGTCAAAGCACATCCACTACCTTATTAGTAAAGGTGGAAACATCATCACTAAGATGTGGAAGTGGAGTGGAGCAAATATTCACATATTTTGGAAAGAGGAGAGACCAAAATGTGCCTCTAAAAATGAGGAGCTTGTTCTGATTACTGGAGTGCCCAGTGTTGCATGGGATGCACTCATACAAATTAGGAAAAGGTAGAGGGAAGATATTTTCAGAGATAAGGGTTGTGCTACCAACACTCGCACTATGCTTCCTTTATTTAGTATATCTAAGTATGGCTCCTCTTTCATCATCAACCTATAGAAGAAGCCAATATGACATAGAATTTCCAAGGGAAATAATCACTTGTAGATCACTTGTTGGATAGTAAGATGTTTATTAAAAAATTTCTATTGTTAGATTATAATTTCATTTTTAATTCATTTTATAAATATACCTAGAGAATTAATATAGATATATGTTGTAGTATATGTTATTATATTAGGTGATTATCAAAATTTCTAGAAAATTAATATAGATGTGTGTTGTATTATATGTTATTATATTAGGTGATTATCAAAATTTCATAATAAGTTTGATTTAAGTTCATCACACTTGGATAATTGAATTTAGTATTTTATATTATAATTTTTATAGTAATATTGGAAAGGTATTTTCCTATTTATAATAAATATTAGTGTAGTTATACAAATTAAATAACTAGTAATGTTAATAAATAAATATGCTTTGTTACAATACCATGGGTCGATATCATGGTTGGTTAATAGCATATGTGCAAGAAACAATACATATGGCATTTTTATAATTAATCAATTATTAAAATAGCAAAAAGAACATAAATACTTATAAGATAAATGTCAACTTTCAATTTGTGAATATTGCTAATAATATTCTAGAATATTCATAATAGTATATGCAAATTAAGGGCTAAGATTTATTTTCAAAGTAGTTATCTCTTTTTTTTCCATTTTAATTAAATCCATTAAGAGAAAAAGGGTCCTAAAACCAAGTGTATATAAATTATGGTTTTTTGGGCATGTTGTATTAATAATACAAGGTATTGACGCATGGTGTTGTAACAAAGCCTATCTAAAGATTAAAAAAACAACATAATAAGGTGGGGTGAATCTTCATGGTTAAGAATATTGTTGCATGTTTTTCATCTTTAATGTATAAATGTTTCACTTATATTATAATTGTTTTTATTATTAATAATAATTATTTTAAATAAAATTAGTCAATTATTATGATTTTTTAAATTCTAGTAACATAAGATGTATAATGAAGTGTGTGTTTTTATACTCATTATAAATTGATGTCGGTAAGCATTTCTCAACCATTTAATTTAAATGATTGCTAATTAAATTAAAACTCTAAAAACCCTATTCTAAATTAAATATAATTTTCACAAAATAATTTTTACTCAATTAATTTATAAATTAAAAATCACTACAATCTTCATGTAAGTAGGAAATTTCTGATTTTTTTTTCCTTTGGCATAACTTTGTTCCCCTGACAACTAACAAAATTCATTTTCAATACTTCAAAAGAGAGTTTTTTATTTTTTTTAAAGAAATAAAAATATACTAAATCATTTATTATAAATAAAAAAATTCAGTACATAGTCTGCATAAAGACTATGTCCTTCATAACCAAAAGGTTGAAAGTCGAGATAACATAATACTCAAGCCAATATTACCTATGCAAAGTTCTGTTGCATCCATAATGAAATCTAACCAGTGAAACCCATTTGCCAAATTTACCAAAAGATCTTTGACAACCCATGGAGACAGAAACTTTAACCAAAAACTCAAATAAAAAAATATAGAAGAAGATGCCTAATAACCTGAGAAGACAGATGATACAATGCCAAAAGTCTTCTGGGATAAATCACAAAACATATGGAGCCCAATTATGGAAAATCAAAATACCCTTCCGCCTGCAGCTTTGCATCCACATGTAGATTGTAGTAAATCGATACTGGATCGACGAATAAACCATGTTTGGAAAGACAGTTTGCATCTAAATTGTGCTCCCTTTATACATGAGAGAAAGAGAAGGTGATATGATCAAAATCCCGCAGCAGAAGAGAAATACGTTGTAAAAAGCCCGACAGAGAAGGACTAGTCATGATAGATCGTCCTGTCACCGCTCCAAGGATTGATTTAGATTCCCCAAAAACCGAGACAGAGCACAACTGAAGCCTCTTAGCAGAAACCATAAGTTCCCATAGTGCTATGAGTTCCGCTTTTTGATTGGTACCGTGAACTACAAATCAATATAAACAAAAATGTATGTGAAGGATGATACACAGCTAAACACCACAACCACCTTTGCCATGTTGTGTTGCCCCGTCAAGAACCCACCAGGGAAAGACACTGGAGGAGGAGATGATAGGTTCCTATAAAGACGATGAGGCCTCTCAAAGACCATTTTTCAGAGAGCTAAACAAGAATTTTAGAGCATATATGATAAATCGAGCAACGCTTGTCCTCGAATATGACCTGATTCCTAGCCTTCTAGATCTCCCAGCAAGTGAAAAGTGGCACTATGTTATGCCACTCTTTCCTATGAAACCACGACTTAAAGATAGATTCCAGAGAGTAAAAAAAAAGAACCTAAAAATTAATCTCGAATAAACCCATAGCTCCTTAGACAATGAACAATGAATTAAAAGGTGAGATACTCCCTCCAAACGAGCGTGACAGAAACTACACCATCTAGGTCCATAGAAGCCCCTGTTTACCAAATTATCCGAGGAAAGTATTTTGCTATTCCAAGGTAGCCAACAGAAGATGATAACTTTGTAAGGAACACGCCACTTCGAAGCCTTCCTAAACTAATACATGGTACACACCAGAAATAAAGAACTTGTGATGTGACCGTAAAATTCCGATACAGCCACTGATCTTTGTTTCATGACACCATTCCATACCAAAAAGTCACCCGTCTCATTCAAAAATAAACATGCATTTTTCATATCATGAAGATTAATGTAAGGATGTGTAATCAAAGCTACAATTTACTCATGGTCCTTGCAATACTAGGTGCCATAAATTGAATCATTATTGCAATTTATTTACTCATCCATGAGTTTACATGTTATTCTCCACTTGCAGTAGGTGGCATGAATTCAATCATTATTGCAATTTCTTAAATCATTCACTAGTTTACAGGTTATTAAAATTGAGATGTGGATTGGAGATTTGAACTAAAATCTAGTAGGTTTCTTAATAAGATTATACTCTCGGTTCTTTTCAAGAATGTCCAGATTTCAAAAATTGCTCGTCTTATTTATTTTCAATAAAAACTACTTATACACATATTCCAATTATTCACAATTCTCTAACGATGTGAACAAAAAAAATATTGATAATTTCGATTACCCTAAGTTCTTACACTTCCCCATGCCCACTCGTTTTATAAACCGTCTTTAAGATAGGGGTAGTTAAGATAGTGGTAGTTTTTAAGTGAGTATTTTTGGAGTTTTTCGTGGATTTTTTTGCCATGAAAAAAGGGTGGTAAAATATTTATTTGTGTTGTTTAAATTGATTTTTTATTATATATATATATATATACAACACTTTCAAAAATCTCTTGAGAACTTCAATTGTGAAGAGTTTACTAATAAAATTTGTTATTTCAATGAATCTTTGTCATATTCTAGACAAATTAAATCGGGAAATAAACAAAAACACTTTACAAAAAATCACACTTAAAAAATACTCTCTTAAAATAATTTACATGATACTAAAAATATTATTTAAGTTTATGAAACCATACCAATAATAAGAAACTATGATTAATGTTAATATCACTCCTCACATTATAAGCATTCATATATATATATATGCATGGTAACCATCAAAAGGATAATGTTATATTTAATTTAGAAATATTCAAAATTCTATTTACATAATTATTTAAAAGTTAAGTTGTAAGAATAAATTTATATAATGATTAGAAATAGATTTTTTATGGGGTTAAATTTAAATTAAATGATTATAGTCAAGTCTTTCTAGCACAAATGGTTAAGGATGGGACTCGTCCGCAAGGCGACCTAGGATCAAACCTAACAAGAGGTGGTTGTGCCATGTGCTAGGGAGAGGAAACATGCTAAAAAATCCAGTCAACTAAGGGTTGGTGTGTCCCTGGGTGACTTTAATGGATTAAATGCCCCTAGATCGCAGTTCCTCGAGCCACAAGTCAAGTCTGGAAGGCGACCCAGGATCAAACCTAACAAGTGGTGGTTGTGCCCTGTGCTAGGGGGAGCAGACATACTAAAAAATCCAGTCAGCTAAGAGCTGATGTAGCCATAGGTGACTTTAACGGATTAGATGCCCCTATATCACAGCTCCTCAAGCCACAACTCAAGCCTTGAAAATCACAGACAACATGAGAATAAATAAATAAATTAAATGATTATAAAAAAATGTCATTTTTAATTAATTGATCATTTTGCCTTCAATCAATTAATTTAATAGTTTCACCATTTAAAAGATTTGGAATTAATGAACTTCACAAGTTAGCAGCTGTAGAATTCAATAATCTTCCCATGATTCCTTAGAGTTCTCATTGAATTGTGGATCTACAGGAGAAGGTAGCGGTTACTAAAAAATATAGTAAGCAAAGCAAGGATATTACGATGGTGTACTTGGATTATTTTCTTATAAACATGGCCGAAGGCATGATGTTGCAACATGTGCCTTATTATATGTTTGATAACCAACCATTCAATTCAGATGAATTCAATGAGGATAATGGCATTAGAGAACTATTTCTCTGACAATTTGAGCAGTGAAAAAAATGGCAAATGTGGATCTATGCCTAATGGACCATCTAATTTATAAATTTTCATAGTATCTCGGATGAATGTTCAATTAATCTTTTCGAATTTGTGTGGTTTGAAGAAATAAAAAATTCTTAATCACTTATGGAATTGTTTCTATTATTAAAAAAAATTGTTGAAATTTTAATGGTGAAAATGACTTGTTGGTAAAAATAAAATGCAGAACCACAAAGAATAGCCCAACTATTGAATAGACTAATGTTACTTGCCATGTTTAGGGAGCATTAGTTTTAGGTAGTTCTTAATAATGTCAAGTCGTTTTGACTTGTCGTGTTCTAGGAGAATCATTATAGGTTATTTTATACAGGGTCAAGTTGTATAATTGTCTATTGAAGACATTATGTACCCAGAATGTTATCCTAGATAATTGATGAAGTTTGTGAAGTATTGTGGATTCAATATATGGTGAGATTTTCATAGGATGGTTCAATATCGAGACTGACCTGTTGCATTCATGGAGGTTAAGAAGTGTCAATTCTGTGAAGTACGTCAACGATGGTCTAAAGCAGTTACGTCTTAAATGGATCAAGTGGGAAGCTCAAAAGTGTGGTGAATAAAAACGCAGAAACCATGAGATTGCAAGGTGGAAGTGAGTGCTAATGATGACCATATCAGAAAAAAAAAAAAAAAAAAAAAAAAAAAAATAAATAAATAAATAAATAAATAAATAAATAAATAAATAAAAATAAAAAAAATAAAAAATAAAAAATAAAAAAAAATAAAAAAAAAATTGACAAAGATTCATTTATTTATGTAAAGTGTGTTTTCTATACTTGGAAGTAATGCTTCCATGTATGTCACATGATTTACATGGTGTAATTAAGAGTCATGAGGTGTTATTCTAGAATTCATTGTTTCAAATGTATGAGTCATAGTTGTGCCATGTGATAGATCCACTTTCTTAAGATCTAGATTTGTCAAAGTCGGTGATTTATATACTATATATGTAACTGTGAGATGAAAAACAAATTGTGTTTGGTTTTATTTTTTTTTACAATCTCTCTCGACGCTCTCTGTTTTTCTAATAAAAAGAATTATATTGTATATTGGTATTCTTTTATGAAGGAATGAATAACCCATTATAGGGATATTAAGAGAAATACATTCTTCAGTCAATTGGTAAACCTTTGGAAAAAAGGTTCAATTACAAAACACATTCAAAAATATCGAAAGTTGAGACTCAAGGTAAATAATTTTTCAAAGGTGAATTTGTGAAACCTTTTTATTGAAACTTTAAAGGAAATAATCCAATATGAGGAGAATATATTTGAACATAAATCCATAGAGAATACTTTCACTCTAGCAAGGAAAATCAAAAGTAAAAATATGACTACTAGAAGTTTGGTCACTAATAACTATAAAGAATGTCATGCTCCCTCTCTTAAACTGACAAGGTTGTCACCCCATCAAATGGATGAAAGAAGAGATAAGGGATTGTAGAAATTTGCTGAATAATGAAGTTTATTCGCTGCAATTAACCTGATCATACATCAATTCGAATTGCATGCATAACACATAATCGCTTCTACCATTAATCGTCACATGCGGAAAATAAAACAAAGCGACAGAACATTATCACACACATAGAACGCGGCATGTACGGGGAAAGCTTATAGGTGAAAACCCCCGGCTATATGTATCATATAATGGATGAGAAACATTCGACAATACATAATACAATACTCCTCACAAGTACTCGGTACTATACATATATTGAACACAAAACGCTAGATGCGAAACTAGTCACGAGGTTCGGATCCTTATATTGCTACACTTTTGCCTCTCTGCCGCAATCCAAAAAGTGAATATAGCTTAATGGAATTCGAATTCACTTGGTTGATGCGGCCATAATCATCATTGACATCATCATCGCGATTGTGCAAATCTCATGCACAACTAATGTACAACTGTTGTCGATCTCACCCTTTCATCTACGTCTTCCACTGGTCTTTCACTGAACTGTCCATGCACTGAGTTAACTGATGTGTTCTTTAGTTGAATAATGAGTTAATAATCAGTGAATTAAGTAATATTTAATTCACCCAACTCATCTCTAGTGTAATCTCCAGTTAAATTGATCACAACTAGTTCAACTAGTTAGCAGGAACAAATCTCCATTAACTCCTCGTCGATTCCACCAAAACTGTTGCCACATGAGTCTAATGCAATCAACCATCGTGGCTCAACTAACCCATAGGAAATTCAATTTCCTTATGTCGGTGCATACCCCACCTCACGAGAGGTCAAGCGAAGTGCTCGAGCGAGATAAGCGAAGTTTATAGTCCAAATATTATTAAGGGTAAATAATATTTGAGCATTATATTTTTAGCTCGGCAGTCTAAAAATAGAAACCACCTAATGTCTAAAAATATAGGTCCATCTATTTTTACCAACATGGCCAATCCTCCAAGAATAGCATACTGCAGCTCCCGGTACATGATCCATATGTCTAAAAATAGACATAGTCTAAAAATAGACTTTTCGACAAAAAATCACATGTGTGGTCCCCCACCTAGTTTAGGTGATCACTTTCCAACTAGGATCAGGAAAGATGTTTCAGGAGGCCTCCTTCACTGTTTCTTGTTGCCATTTTCAACACTCCCTCTCAACAAGAAAGGATTGTCATTGCATGCGACATGCAACTCCATGCATTCGCCCTGCAACCTTCACAAGCGCCATGCAACTCCATGCATGCGACATGCAACTCCATGCATTCACCATGCACCCTTTTCATGCGCCATGAAAACTCATGCATGCACCATGCAACTCCATGCATATGCCATGCGCCCTTTGCATGCACCATGCAAACTCATGCATCTGCTCTGCAACTCCTCTGAAACTAAATAGGCTCCAAACAACTCAATCAGTCTTGATGCATCTAGCATCTATCATCAAAGTCTTCGACTTCTGCTTGGCCAACTACACATGTCATCAGGAACCACTGCGCTGTTGAACTCTTTGCACCCATGCACTCTTGCACTTGTTGTCAACTCTGATCCGCGCTCCAGTATCCGACACTGTCACTTTGATCTGCTTGCATCACTCCAACTGATTTTGCTACTGCTGCACTGTGGGCACCTCGTAGCCAGGTTCAACTCTTGAGATCCACACCATCTCATGAATCCTGCCCAGAAATCTCACCTTGGGATTAATCATGCATGTCGCCCCACCTCTCAGCTGGTGGTATAGCTGCATGCACTCCCTCTGCCCGTCTGGCGCGAAATTTCCCTGCATGAGTGGTTTCTTCCACTCCATGATCCTCTTGTGGCTGCTCCACACCCCGAGGTTCACTTTCACCTGCATGCAAAACTTTCTCCCTCTCAAGCTTCAATTGCATGTCTTTCTCACCTGCATGCAACACTTGCTCCCTCTCAAGCTTCAGTTGCATGTCTTTCTCCCGCTTCCCAACAATAGGAAGCTCCGTAGACATCCCATCTACTTCAAGTCTGTAGAAATTCTTTGCTCGAATCCCAACCTTCTTGACTTGTCCCGTTGCCTTGTGCCGAAGGAAAACTTTTCCTTCTCTAAAGACAACTTCATACCCTTTATCCTCTAACATTGCGACTGAGATCAAATTCTTTGTTAAACCTGGTACATACAATACATCTTGTAAAAGAATGAGTTTACCTGACTCCCTCTGAAAGGTTATGGTACCAATTTCGGTCGCATTGTATCGTCCACCGTCACCCAACTCAACATGCATCTGGAGACCTTTCTCCACCAAGTCACTGAAAAGATTCACATCTCCCGTCATGTGAAAGGAAGCGCCACTATCAATATACCACCCCGATCCCAATGCACTGGACACAATGCATGCGATCAATGAGAAGTCCAGCTCAAATTGTGAGGCAAGAGCCTCACCAGCTGCAGATCCTGCAGCCTGCTTGTTCTTCTTCTTCTTTGGGCAGTTCGTGGCATAATGTCCGTGATCATGGCAATGAAAGCACTTGACCTTGGACATGTCACGCTCTTTACCATCCGCACCGGATTGAGAAGCCTTCTCCTTGCCCTTCCCCTTCCCTGCTTTGGCAGCCAAAGCGCAGTCTTCTTCATCAGCTCCCTTTGACGAAGAACCATCTCTGGTATTTCGCCGGATCTCCTCTTGCACGAGATCATACCACAGTCTTTCCCATCCCGGCAACTTTTCCCGACCATTGACACTATCTTGATATGCATGCCAACTCTTCGGCAAACCAAGAAGCGCCAAACTCACCAGATCCTCATCCTCCACCGTCACACCAACACTTCCCAGCTCATCCCGACATTGGGTGAACCTCGTGAGGTACTTCGGCATACTTTATCCCTTCTCACACTTGATGTTCCTAAGTCTATCTTTGAGCGCCAGCTTCCTCTGATCGCTCTTGCTTTGGTACAGATCCGTCAAGGCTTTCCACATCAAATATGGAGAAGCCTTCCCGTGCAAACTGGATACAATGTGATCCTTTACACCCTCCAACAGGATCCTTCGACATTTTTCTTGTTTCTTTCGCCAAGCTTCCACAACAACAGCATCAGTAGAAGTAGGCTTTGGAATCTCTTTCTCCACGAATTGCAACAGCCCATTATCATCCAATACAACCTCCATGTGGTCCTTCCATGCAACATAATTCGAACTGCCTTCCAAGGCATATTCTAGTCGCAATCCGTTGAAAGACATTTTCGCCGCGGCACCAAGAACACAAATCTGCAAATTCGAATTTCACCACCAGCTGATAACTCAGTCGCTTCCGATCTACACTTGAGAGCTAATTATTTCCAAACCAGAGATTGACTGCATGGGCATTCACCAGATCTTTCACCTTACAAAGAAGGATGAATATTCCGGAGGCTGCCTGGCTCGCATGCAGACTCTGTCCGAGGAAATAATAAACAATCACCGTAATAGATCTCGACGATTAATTTTGCTCCGATACCATGTAGAAATTTGCTGAATAATGAATTTTATTCGCTGCGATTAACCTGATCATACATCAATTCGAATTGCATGCATAACACATAATCGCTTCTACCATTAATCGTCACATGCGGAAAATAAAACAAAGCGACAGAACATTAAATCACACACATAGAACGCAGCATGTACGGGGAAAGATTATAGCTGAAAACCCCCAGCTATATGTATCATATAATGGATGAGAAACATTCAGCAATACATAATACAATACTCCTCACAAGTACTCAGTACTATCTCATATGTTGAACACAAAACTAGCTAGATCTGAAACTAGTCACAGGTTCAGATCCTTCTGCTGCTCTTCCTGCCTCTACTGCGCAATCCAAAAAGTGAATATAGCTGAATGGAATTCGAATTCACTTAGTTGGTACAGCGCAATCATCATTGGCATCATCATCCCACTGATTGTGCAAATCTCATGCACAACTAATGTACAATTGTTGTCAGTCTCACCCTTTCATCTACCTCTTTCACTGGTCTTTCACTGAACTGTCCATGCACTGAGTTAAATGATGTGTTCTTTTAGTTGAATAATAAGTTAATAATCAGTGAATTAAATAATATTTAATTCACCCAACTCATCTCTAGTGTAATCGCCAGTTAAACTGATCACAACTAGTTCAACTAGTTAACCGGAACACAATCTCCATTAACTCCTCAATCAATTCCACCAAAACTCTGCCACATGAGTCTAACTGAAGTCAACCATGCAATAGCTCAACTAACCCATAGGAAATTCGAATTTCCTTATGTCAGCTGCATGCCCCACCTTCGGGGGTCAAACTGAAGTGCTCCAAGAGGATAAACTGAAGTTTATAGTCCAAATATTATTAAGGGTAAATAATATTTGACTGTTCTATTTTTAGCCCGGTAGTCTAAAAATAGAAACCACCTGAATGTCTAAAAATAGAGGTCCATCTATTTTACCAACATGACCAATCCTCCAAGAATAGCATACTGCAGCTCCCGGTACATGATCCATATGTCTAAAAATAGACATAGTCTAAAAATAGACTTTTCGACAAAAAATCACATGTGTGGTCCCCTCCTAGTTTAGGTGATCACTTTCCAACTAGGATCAGGAAATATGTTTCAGGAGGCCTCCTTCACTGTTTCTTGTTGCCATTTTCAACAGGGATTATGTTTCAACTACGAAAACAAGTTTAGTAAAGGGAATAAATGTGGTGAGAAGAAATTATTTTACATATATTGTGAAGATGAAGAATAACAAGAACTGAATCTCTCATAAGATCGAGAGCTAGAAGAGACTAGTACTCCAAAAATAACTTGCCATGCATGGTTTCAACATTAGTACTGCAAAAACCATTAATATAGAAGGATACATCAAAAATAAAAAAATAGTAGTGTTGATTGATCCAGGAAGTACACATAACTTCATCGATTACAAATTGGCAAAACTTATCAATTTTTTTGTATATCAAGTACCAAAATTTTAAGTAGTGATTGAAAATGGAGGTACCATAAATTGTTCTGGGAAGTTACATAGTATTAAGCTAAATATGAGGGAGCATTTATTGTATAATCCCATGATTTCAATATGAATTGGTGATGTTGATGTTGTATTAGGGTTCCAATGGTTACAATCATTGGGAATAATGGCCCTTAATTTTCAATATATTTTCATGAGAGATTCCTCAAAAGGAGAGGAAATTGAGCTAATAGGTATATAAGGGAACCACTTTAAAGTGAAAAGCTCTAATAGCATGACAAAATTGCTAAAAAGGGGATACCAAGGTGTAATTCCAAATTTGTGTTCATTATATGTTCAAACATTTATATCATCTACTCCAACAAATCTCTAAAAAGTTGATGCAGGGGCATTGGACACTAGCCAGCAATGTAGGAATTTTGTCCACATGTTGTGGCCAGGAGGGTTCGAGAACAGTTGAATTGTAACAACTAGGTGTCAATACCCAGTTGATTGTTTCATTTAGAGTAGTTAGAGAGGTAGAATTCGAATAGCTTTAGATTAAAGCCATCTGCCTTATTTAGTTTTCAAATAATTGTAATGAGGCTCTTGAATTTCCATAACGGTCCTCGCAGAGGAACCGAAAGGACATATGTTTATGTATATAAATGAATTCCCTCAGATGCATTGAGGGGGAGGAGAGGAAGAGATTCCTGCAATAAAATCTGTGTATGAGCAATTGCTTCCTGTCGAATGAATTTCAATTTCCGTCGATTATATATTGTCTTGGAATGATAATAGTGAGAAAATTCGGTTGATTGCGAAGTGATTGTGTATTGGAAATTCCTTCCTCTGTCTTGAATTCCCGTAATTTGTTGGATAACCTTGTAAAGTTAACCCCAACCCCAGGCGAGGTCTGTACAGTGAATACTGGTGGTAGAACTCTGTTTATGGTAGTGGAATTCCCGCGGAAATAAAGAATTACGGTTGTTTGCGTTAATTGAATTCCCCAAACGGAGGTAGAAAACCTGAGTTAATGAAGAGGAGGATCGTACAGCTGGCGTGAACCATAGTTAAACACTGTAGCGAAACCACAAGGGGTTTTGGAAGGCGGATTGCCCCATTCCGCACCGCTTTCACAGCCTAGGTGGTATTCTCTGAATTGGAGTGATTCCATATAGGAATCGACATGTGGCAAGGGACCCATTCCAAACCCACTGGTTAACCTGCGCCTTCGCGAGTTAAACCTCGTATCAGGGCGGCGAGCGAAATCAAAGAGAACCGTTGATCCAGGAGAGGGCCATCGGACGGTTCCTGTGTACCGGAGATGTGCGAAGTCTAACGAAATAGCCGGAGGTTAGTTAAGGTACGTCGCGGCGTTTGATTGGTTGTTGATTATGTTATGTGGGCCCGGTCCAAAAGTTTATTATAAAGTTTGGTTCCAAGAATGGTGTATAAATATAAAGATGAAGACTTAATTATTATAAAGTGTCGAGATTTTATATAAGGCGCGCGGAATATACATTTAACGTGTGAAGTTATAAACCTTGGTTATAAAGTTTGGGGATATCTATATATCAGTGGGAAATTATAATATAACATTCGGTAGTTGTGAATACGTTTATTTGTCAATTTCTTTGAAATTGATAAATAAATATAAAGGAAGATAAAAAGAGACACGTGGGTAGTCCAAGGGGACAAGCTGACAGAGCCACAAAGCTGTTGACCATCCCTCCATTGGGCGCTGACCTTTGCTTTGTTGCGTCATTTGTGGTATCAGAGCGGGTAGTTTAAGTTGTTTGCTGACATGGCAATCCGACTTGGTAGAGGTGCTGGCAGAAGGAGAGTTGTAGCCAACGCAAAAGTGTTGGAGGTTTTGCAGAGGGTCGAGGCCAGAATGGATGTCGTGGAGCGAAGACAGACCAGATATCCTAAAGACATCAGCGAACCTGAAACAGAAGCAGCTGAAGAAAATGTTGAAATTCCTCCTGACATGAGGCTCCTTAGGACTATTCTGGGGTCTGCAGTTAAGCCCAGAATTGAAGTGTCAAGCTATGCAGGGGGACTGAATCCAGAAGAGCTGGTACTGGATAAATGAATTAAACAAGTGCTTCGATTATGAAGAAATAAGTGAAGATAAAAAGGTCTAGTTTGCAGTGACAAAGCTGAAGGGACATGCTGCACTTTGGTGGGATGGAGTGCAGGCAGAAAGGAGGAGAGTTGGCAAACAACCTATCAAGAGCTGGACCAGAATGATGGCCAAGTTGAAAGGTAAATTCCTGCCTAGTGATTACCAGCTGACATTGTATAGACAAATGCAGAACCTGCGACATAGGTTGCTGACAGTAAAAGAATACACAGAGGAGTTCTACAGAGTGAGCATAAGAGCTGGGCAATTCCAAGATACACCAGAAAAGACTGCCAGATATGTGAATGGTCTCAAGCTGGAGATCCAAGATGAGATTGGTCTCTTGTCTCCCAAGACAGTAGAAGAGGTGTACCAGATGGCCTTGAAAGCAGAGGAGAAACTCCTGAGGAAACAATCTACCAAGAAGAGAGGTACTTTCCGTGGGAAGGGGAGTTAGGGTGGTAGAGGAAAGCCTACACCCAGGGATGGAGCTAACAGTAGCTCACCTCAGAATGCATCTACAGAGGATGCAAGTGGCAGAAGGGGTCCTTACAGAGGAAAAAGAAGAGGAGGCAGAGACAGAGGCAGAGGTAGAGAGTTGAGGTGTTATAGATGTCAGGGAGTGGGACATAAGCACTATGAGTGTCCAGAGAATGTGGGTGCTGGTCCAAGAAATGTTGTTGTTGCCCAGGTTGAAGAAGAAGCAGAAATTGAAGAAAAAGTTCTTCCAGAGAGGGGAGAGTCCTTGGTGGTTAATAAGGTCCTGTTGAAACAAACCAAAGAAGTCACTGAACCTGCACAAAGGAATACTTTGTTTAGGAGCATATGCAAAGTCCAAGGGAAATGCTGCCAGCTAATCATTGATAGTGGTAGCACAGACAATTTGGTTTCCACTGAGGTGATAGAAAAACTGAAGCTGAAGACTAGGGAGCACCCCACTCCCTACAGGGTGTCCTGGCTGCATAAAGGGCACCAGCTGGTTGTGAAAGAACAGTGTGAAATAGAGCTGCAAATGGGAAAATACAAGGACAAGGTTTTGTGTGATGTAATGCCCATGGATGTGTGTCATATACTGCTGGGTAGACCTTGGCAGTTTGACAGAGCAGCAATGCATGATGGCAAGAAGAACACTTACAAGTTCTTCAAAGATGGGGTACATCATATATTGATTCCCATGGAAGAAGGAGAGCCATCCAGCAGAGTGATTGATCCAAAGACCTTGTTGCTGAGCGGGAAGGAATATCTGCAGCAGATAGAAGAAGAAGAGGTAAGCTTTTCTTTATTTTGCAAACCAAAAGTAGTTCTTACTTCTACAAAGATTTCTGATTTTCCAATAGAAATCCAAGAGATGTTAGATGATTACTGTGACATTGTTGTGGATGATTTACCTGATGAGCTGCCACCTGTGAGAAAGATCAGCCATCAGATATATTTTATCCCTGGTTCAAATCTGCCAAATAAGGCAGCCTATAGAATGACCCCCAAGGAAAATGAAGAAATCAGGAGACAAGTACAGGAACTGGTGGACAAAGGACTGATCAGAGAAAGTTTGAGTCCATGTGCAGTACCAGCAGTATTGAGCCCAAAGAAAGATGGAGGCTGGAGGATGTGTACTGATTCCAAAGCAATTAATAAGATCACAATCAGGTACAGATTCCCTTTGCCCAGAATTGAGGATTTGATGGACTGTTTGAGTGGTGCTAAATATTTCTCAAAGATAGATTTGAAGAGTGGATACCATCAGATTAGGATAAGAGAGGGTGATGAGTGGAAAACTGCCTTTAAAACAAATGAAGGGATGTATGAATGGATGGTAATGCCTTTTGGGTTGTCAAATGCACCTAGCACTTTTATGAGACTTATGAATGAAGTATTGAAAGAGTTCATTGGTAAATTTGTGATAGTATACCTAGATGATATATTAGTCTTCAGCAGAACTAAGGAAGAACATTTAAGGCATCTTAATCATGTCTTGAAGAAGCTGCACCAAGAGAAATTGCTGATAAATTTGAAGAAATGCTCATTCATGAAAGAAGAGTTGGTGTATTTGGGTTTTGTTGTTTCTACAGAAGGATTAAAGATGGACCCAGAGAAAGTCAAGGCAATTATGGAGTGGCCTTCACCCAGGAATGTTTTTGAGGTAAGAAGTTTCCATGGACTTGCTAGTTTTTACAGAAAGTTTATAAGAAACTTCAGTAAGACCAATGCACCCATAATTGAGACCATAAAGAAGAGCAAACAGCCATTTAAGTGGACTGCTGAAGCAGAAAGAAACTTTGAAGTTTTGAAGCAAAAGATAACAGAGAAGCCTGTTTTGATTCTGCCTGATTTTGCTAAACCATTTCAAGTAAAATGTGATGCCAGTGGAGAAGCCATTGGAGCTGTGTTGAGTCAGGATGATAGGCCTGTGGCATATTTCAGTGAAAAGCTGAATGACACCAGGAGAAATTATTCCTCTTATGAGAAGGAATTCTATGCAATTGTTCAAGCATTGAAGAAGTGGAGGCACTATTTGATGTCCAGAGAATTTGTATTGTATTCTGATAATCATGCTTTGCAGTATATTGTGCAGCAGCCCAAGTTGAAACATAAGCATGCTAAATGGGTTGAGTATAAAGTTTGAATTTTGTTTTGAAACATATAAGTGGCCAAGCCAATAAAGTAGCTGATGCTTTGAGTAGGATACATTTGCTTGTTCAAGAGACTAATTTTGAAGTTGCAGGATTCGATTTTCTCAAAGAATTGTATAAAACAGATCCTGCTTTTAAAGAAGCATTTGAAGCATGTAGTAACCCTGTTCTAACAGATAGAAGTCAGTGGCTGGATTTTTTTCTGCAGGAAGACTTGTTATTCAGAAAGAACCAACTGTGTATACCAAAATGTTCCATGAGAGAAAATTTGATCAAAGAAAAGCATAGTGGTGGACTTGCTGGACACTTTGGTACTGATAAGACTTATGAGCAGCTGAGTCACTTTTATTTCTGGCCCAAGATGAGAACAGAAGTGGAAAAGTTTGTGAAGAATTGCAAGATTTGTCAATATGCCAAAGGAAGGAGCCAGAATGCAGGATTGTACACTCCCTTACCTATTCCAGACAGGCCTTGGGACATGGTGAGTATGGATTTTGTTCTAGGATTGCCCAAGACTCGGAGAGGGAATGATGCAGTCTTTGTTGTGGTGGATAGATTCTCCAAAATGGCACATTTTATTCCATGTTATAAAACTAGTGATGCCACCCATGTTGCTAACTTGTTTTTCAAAGAAGTTGTTAGATTGCATGGGTTTCCCAGGAGTATTGTTTCAGACAGAGACACCAGATTTGTGGGTCACTTTTGGAGGACAGTGTGGAATAAACTTGGTACCAAACTGAGTTTCAGCTCAGCTTATCATCCTCAGACTGATGGACAAACTGAGGTAGTGAATAGGAGTCTGGGAAATTTGTTGAGAAGTCTTGTAGGAGAGCATCCCAAGCAGTGGGATGATATTTTGCCCCAAGCAGAATATGCATATAATGATTCGCCAAACAGGAGCACAGGGCAGAGTCCATTTCATATTGTTTATGGAATGCACCCCAGAGGAATATCAGAGTTAAGAAATCTAGGAAGGGCAGAGCTGAGAAGTGCAGATGGTGAGGAATTTGCTTCAGAGATCCAGGCCATACATGAACAAGTGAAATAGCAACTACAAGGCAACAGCATCAAATATAAAAACAGAGCAGACTTGAGCAGAAGAGAAGTTCATTTTGAAGTAGGAGATCAGGTTTTGGCACACTTGAGAAAGGAGAGATTCCCAAAGAAGCAGTACAACAAGTTGAAGTTCAAAAATATTGGGCCATGCAAGATACTTAGGAAGTTTTCTGCAAATGCTTATGAGATTGAATTGCCACCTGATGTTGGAATATCTCCCATTTTTAATGTTGCAGATTTGTACAAGTATGAAGATGATGGTGCAGAAGAAGGATCAGCAGACAAGGAGCAGATTGAGTGGAAAGAGCAGCTACCTCTAGCACAGCCATTGTAACCAGAGAAGATATTGGACAAAAGAGTATTCAGGAAGACCAGAGGACAAGAGTACTTCTAGTACTTGATCAAATGGAAGGATAAGCCAGAGGAGGATGCCACTTGGATGACTGAAGGAATGTTGCAGAAGATAGGCAGATCAGTGGAGGAGCTCATGGATAGGAGCCATGAAGAAGATTGCCCTCGGGAGTCTGATGCAGGGGAATTGGACACTAGCCAGCAATGTAGGAATTTTGTCCACATGTTGTGGCCAGGAGGGTTCGAGAATAGTTGAATTGTAACATCTAGGTGTCAATACCCAGCTGATTGTTTCATTTAGAGTAGTTAGAGAGGTAGAATTCGAATAGCTTTAGATTAAAGCCATATGTCTTATTTAGTTTTCAAATAATTGTAACGAGGCTCTTGAATTTCCATAACGGTTCTCGCAGAGGAACCGAAAGGACATATGTTTATGTATGTAAATGAATTCCCTCGGATGCATTGAGAGGGGAGGAGAGGAAGAGATTCCTACAATAAAATCTGTGTATGAGCAATTGCTTCCTGTCGAATGAATTTCAATTTCTATCGATTATATATTGTCTTGGAATGATAATAGTGAGAAAATTCGGTTGATTGCGAAGTGATTGTGTATTGGAAATTCCGTCCTCTGTCTTGAATTCCCGTAATTTGTCGGATAACCTTGTGAAGTTAACCCCAACCCCAGGCGAGGTTTGTACAGTGAATACTGGCGGTAGAACTCTATTTATGGTAGTGGAATTCCCACGGAAATAAAGAATTACGGTTGTTTGCGTTAATTGAATTCCCCAACCGGAGGTAGCAAACCTGAGTTAATGAAGAGGAGAATCGTACAGCTGGCGTGAACCATAGTTAAACATTGTAGCGAAACCACAAGTGGTTTTGGAAGGTGGATTGCCCCATTCCGCACCGCTTTCGCAGCCTAGGTGGTATTCTCTGAATTGGAGCGATTCCATATAGGAATCGACACGTGGCAAGGGACCCATTCCAAACCCGCCGGTTAACCTGCGCCTTCGCGAGTTAAACCTCGTATCAGGGCGGCGAGCGAAATCAAAGAGAATCATTGATCCAGGAGAGGGCCATCGGACGGTGCCTGTGTATCGAACATGTGCGAAGTCTAACGAAATAGCTGGAGGTTAGTTAAGGTACGTCGCGGCGTTTGATTGGTTTTTGATTATGTTATGTGGGCCCGGTCGAAAAGTTTATTATAAAGTTTGGTTCCAAGCATGGTGTATAAATATAAAGCTGAAGATTTAATTATTATAAAGCGTCGGGATTTTATATAAGGCGCGCGGAATATACATTTAACGTGTGAAGTTATAAACCTTGGTTATAAAGTTTGGGGATATCTATATATACCAGTGGGAAATTATAGTATAACATTCGGTAGTTGTGAATACGTTTATTTGTCAATTTCTTTGAAATTGATAAATAAATATAAAGGAAGATAAAAAGAGACACATGGGCAGTCCAAGGGGAAAAGCTGACAGAGCCACGAAGCTGTTGACCATCCCTCCATTGGGCGTTGACCTTTGCTTTGTTGCGTCAAAATTTATCAATATTCATTCCAAAGTATTCAAAGATATACCTAAGGGTCTTCCACTTGCTCAAATTCATGACCATTCTATTCATTTGCAACCTAGAAGTGTACCACCTAACATTAGGCCCTATAGATATCCATAGGCACATAAGACTGATATTAAGCATATGGTCCAAGAAATATTAGAGCTTGACATTATTCAACCTAAGGAGAGTGCTTTCTCTTCACCAATGGTGATGTTCATAGAAAATTTTGTTTCATGGCATTCGTGTCCAGATTACATAAATCTCAATAAAATGAAAAGTGTGGGGCCCCTACATGGACCCTCCAAATTCTACTCTATTTTTTTTTTTTTAACATTAATTAACTGAAATATAAATTAAAAAAGCCAAAATACAATTAGATCAATTTGAGTCATTTTCAATATATATATTTATATACATACATCTATAAAATGCAATCGCAACAATTTTAAAACTTCAATACTCAATGTGCATTATCACCTTTAATTTTTTTACAACAATTCACAACAGTATTATACATGTAATACAATAAAGGTTGATCAAATATTTTAATTTCCAAATCTAAGGTATTTTTTACTAGAAGGAAACCATTCAAGGAAGTTTATAAGTAATATTGATATCAACAAATATTGCTACAAACATTTATAGTACTAATATTCAAGTTATAAATTTTACTAAATAGTCCCTTAAACAAATTACATAAAGGGTACAATTCACCAAGTGAATGTAGAATCCTTAATGCAGACTATCACAATCCTCTTTCCTTGCTTGAAGGATCTCTAATAATAAATCTTTTGTAATTCCCAATGCACTAGACCGAAGTTGATGATCCACTTGGTTGTCCACCCTACCAATGACAAGGTACTATTCTTCTCTTTGGCCCCCTGAGCTGCAATGGGGTTTTAGGAAGGAAAGTAGAACAATACTAACCGATAGTAATTGTGTCACAAGCCTGATCACCCTAGATTAATAAGTTCCTATCCATCACATTATCCAACAAGTACTCTAGATAAAAATTTCACACTCACAAGATTACAATATGACAAGTTCTCACAATAATACATATAATGTCATTAGCATACCCTCCAACACTAAGGAGCTCAAGGATGCCCCCTTCATAAGACATTAGAGGATTTAAACCTAAAAGTGGCCTCCTAAGGAAAAATAATAAAATAGTTGTTAAAATAATAAAATAAGAGTTATGAATTTTGGAGGGAAAAGAAGAAAACTACATTTTCTAATTGTATTTTTGGCTTAGCTCTTTATAGGTTTACTCAAATTTCAAGTTTAGAAACTCATTGGATGCATAATTAGATTATACATCCAACGAGTACCCATTATGCATACGTTTTAGAAGACCCACATTGCTAAAAATTGAAGATACATTAAAAAAGCGTGTTCAACATGCTTTCTTAATGTATCTTCAATTTTTTATCAATGTGGATCTTCTAAAAAGTATGCATAATGGGTACTCTAGGTCCCAAAGTAGGGAGGGTGGCATTGGTCAGAGGTGCACCTAGATCCGTGGGCCGGTGGTTAGTAAGTAAGCATGATGGTACCTAGAGAGGCTGAAAGCTTTAGTCCTCCTTATTCGCACTTAGATAGATTTCCCTGGTCAGGAATCTAGTTCATGGCATTGCGGTGCCTAAACTCTTCATAGTTCATATATTTTGAGATATTTCATTTTATTTGTACATTATGAATAAATCCCTAGTTAAGAGGGAATGTTGAAAAATGTAACTAGGTTTAGTCTTCATAAAATGTATTTGAGTCATTATGTAATTTACTTGTCAAAGGAATAAAGAAAAAAAAAATTATTTGTTGACACCTAATCCTAGGGATTGGGTGAAATTTGTAAAATAATGTAAATAGAAACTAAGGAGAGGCAGAATATGAAGAGACACCGGGAGATGAATCCAAAGATTCTCACCCTCCATATATATATTTGTATGCACCCTTTAATGCAAATCAATTCGGTTTTGGTGGAGTTACCTCTTGGCCTGAAATGGTATCAGAGTCAGATCCATATTTAGGATATGTAACTCCCTTATTCCTTTCTTGCCATATTCTTTGTCATATCAATTTTTTTGTGTAGTCTGTCAGTGTGAGCGCTCTCCCTCATTTGTTCGATTCCCACATTTATTCATTACTGTGAGGACTATTGTTGACTCCATACTCGACTCCTATTGTGTGTTCCGCCTTCTCGGATCCTCCACTGTGCAGTCAAAATAGCACTTCACTCCACTGTAATACGCTCTACTTCAGTTCTTGTTATTCATCCCTCTTTGTGCAGCCTCCTGATACATACTTCGTTTCCTCCAACCTCCTCACCTTCCCCATATGCACTCCATACATATTTTTTGCCTCCACATTCGGCCTTCATAGTCACTTCTCCTCTAGTTTGCGATGCCCCTACACCCTCTGTGGTGCCCCTACCAAATATTGTCATAGCGCAATCCCCTCAGGCCTATCTCTACCTATTCCCACAGTGTTTCCCATGCCCATATTTGGTTGTATCATTCCATCATCCCTCCACTATATTGACACCACTACAGTCTCGGCTCGGCTCCATATAGCGCAGTCTCGGCCACATCAATTCCTTCCACATCGTGAATAGTCGGTCCCTCGACACCATATCGACTCCTACATATTTGACTCCTCATACATTGTTCCTCCCAGTCCTCATATGCTGCTCCTCCCTCATACACTACTCCTCATATGTTTTTCCTCCTAGTCCTCATACGTTGCCCCTCCCTCATATGCTTATCCTCATATGTTGTTCCTCCCACATACGTTTACATACATATTCACCCTCCACCATACATATTTCTGTCCACTCCATATTCCCCCTCCCCAAAAACAGCCTCCCCCATAAACACTCTCACCCACATATACCTCCCCATATTTTACCTCCCCCATATAAGCTCTTCCCCACATATACCTCTGCATTAAAAAAAAATTTAGCAACAGAATTGCAATTTTTTTTTACAGTATATGTTAAGAATGCATTCACTCACATATATTGTGGTATTGGTTCTAACTATCAAGGATAAATATCCTGATTGGTCCAAAAAAATAAAACACAATATCATTTTTAATGAGTTGTGGAAAAGAATTTGTGAAGGAGATCGAGAAAATGCACCTGAAAAGCCTACATCAGATAAGGAGATCACCATTTTGGACAGCAAGAATAGCAAGGCCTATTCCTTGATTGCAACATCAGTAAATGAAGAAGTGAGTTGCCATATTGCACCATCCTCAAATGCTTATGAAGCCTTGAAGAAGTTGAAAGAATTGTATGACTCACAATAAGAACTTTAAGTTGTTCAATTGATGATTAAAGTATTCAGTCTTGAATTGAAAAATGATGACCCTCTTGCTTTAGCATTAGAAGTAATATATATCATGCATGACATTAAAAACACTGGTGTTGAAATATAAATACCTCTCATAGATTATTTCAAGCCATTATATCCCACTTACTCACCTTATCTTGAGTCATTACAAGCAAGTGGAAACCTCAAGGAGATTACCTTTGACTCCCTTGAGAAGAAGTTTGCAAAGAGAGAAAAGGATTTTAGGGAAAAGATAACTCCTAAATCTTCTAAAGTTGTGTGTCTTGCACATATAGAGAATAATTATGCTCAAGATTCTTCCTAAGGAAGAGGTGGTCGAAGAGGAACAAGAAGAAGAAATTTCATAGGCAGGAGGGGCAGACAATTTCAAGGAGAAAAGTCTTATCTGGCATTGCAAATGGTGCAATAGATATGGACATGATGCATCCACATGTAAGATACCTTGGGAGAGAATTGAGTGAAAATAAATGAAGCCAAAGGTAAAACTCATGACAAAGAGAAAGGTAAAGCACCTGAATCCGCTCATTATGTTGTGGCACATTGTAATATTGGAGTAACTGAAGACTTGTTTAACTGTTCACTTTCTTCTTGGGAAAATTATTGGTTGCTTGATTTAGGAGAAACATGCCACATGACTTTCAAAAAATATTTTTATAATAATTTAATAATAAAGTTGATGTTTCGGTACAATTTTCAGACCAATCAAATATCAAGCCATCATGGCTTGGCACAATCAAGCTTAAACCCCCTGGTCTTCCAGAATTTCTTCTACATGAGGTTTTATACCTCCCAGAGTTGAGGAGAAACTTGTTGTCTTTGGTCCACATCCACCAGCAAGGACACTTTATTCATATGTTTGATGGAAAGGTTGAGATCATAAAAGCATCATATCACTCACTTTTCATGACAAGGATGGGAGAAGAAAGACTTCTAAAGCTGCAAGGTACCTTTGCTTGTGCACAAAAATTTTCATTTAGTTCTCATTATGATGAAGGTACATTTCTATCGAGTCTTTTATGGAATTCTATATTTGGAGACTTGAACTATGACGACCTTTGATTTTTGAAGAAAAATGATGTTACTACTTTGCCTACAATTCCTAGGAAACTTAAGCAATGTGATGCTTGTATTCTAGGAAAGCATAGCAAACAATATTTTCATGATTCACATTCCATAGCACATAGAAAAATTGAACTTATTCATTCAGATTTATGTGGCCCCATACCTGTTTCATCTGCAAAAGGAAATAAATATATGATGGTATTTATTGATGACTACACCAGAATGTGTTGGGTTTACTTATTGAAGAAAAAATCTTATGATTTTCAAACATTCAAGAAATTTCATGCATGGATTGAAAATGATGCACAAACTCATATTGGCTCTATGTGCACTGATCAGATGAAAAATAATACACTTCAAATGAATCTAAAAACTATCTTCACCTACATGGGATAAAACATCAAACAACCATGCTTTTCAATCCGCAAAAAAATGGTGTAGCTGAAATAATGAACGGGACAATTTTAAATATGGTACGTTCCATGATGTTTTTAAAGAATGTAAAATTGATGTTATGGGCTAATGCAGTTCTATGTGTTGTGTATATAAATAATATGTGTCCTTCTAATGCAATTAGAAACAAAACTCCTTATGCATTGTGGCATGGCCACATTCCTTTGGTAAATCATCTAAGGGTCTTTGGTTCCACCTGTTATGCCTTGATACCTAAGGAAAAAATAAAAAAACTTGGTGCAAGGAGTCGTAAGTGTATCTTCTTGGGGTATTCAAATAACTCCAAAGCATACCATCTCTATGATGAATTTAATAAGAAGTTTGTAGTATCTAGATATGTCATATTTCTTGAATCTTCCAATATTAACAGTGTTGTTAAGCGGCAGCTTGATTGCTTGGATAGATTCAGGCATGCAAAGTCATTTCAAGATTTTTATAATAAGATTCCACATCTTGAAGGGGGGATTCCTATACTAGATCGATATGTGGAATCTTCTTATGAAGCTCTCTCTCCCCCACATGAAGATCCAACCATGGATGACACTTTGAGTGATGTGATTGAAAGAATTGGGATACTAAGTCTTGGTTCAACCCCAACTCAGTCGATTGAGCAGCCTGGGCCATCTTAGAAAGGTCCTCCAAAATGAATGACAAAGACACTTGAAAATGTCCATCCTTATGAGGTTGGAAAGATAAGAACAAGAAGTTGCGCCAGGAAAAATGGAGGTGATGTAGATTATTCTGATTCACCTATTGATATGGATGTTTCTTATAATTGTGAATTGAATTTGTCTACAAAATTTGAACCAAATTCCTTCAAAGAAGTCACTTCTCATGATGAATGGAATAAAGTGATGCACAAGGAATATGATGCCTTGATAAATAATGGCACTTGGAATCTAGTTGATCCTCCATTGGGAACCAAACCAATTGGTTGCAAGTGGGTCTACAAGAACAAGTACAAAGTTAATGGATCACTTGAAAATCACAAATCCAGGCTTGTGGCAAAAGGTTTTGCACAAAAAGAAGGGGTCGATTATGAGGATACTTTTTCCCCCACAGCAAATTGGGCTACCATCTGGACACTCTTTGCCTTGGCAACTTAGAACAGTTGGAAATTACATTATATGGATGTAAAAATTTCTTTCTTGATCTAAAAGAGATTTTTTTTTGTCCCAACTAGAAGGATTTGTTGTGAAGGGCCAAGAACACAAAATATGAAAGCATGTAAAATCCTTTTATGGCCTCAAGCAAGAATCGTGATCTTGGTATGAGAAGTTAACTGAGAAACTTCTGAAACTTAACTTCAAACATTATGATCTTGATGATGCAACTTTATTTGTTAAGAAAGTTGGAAAAATAGTTGTATATCTTGTGGTGTATGTAGATGATATTTTGATGACAGGGAAAAATGAGAGGTATGTTGGATCCATAAAGAAGGAATTGAGGAAAGGTTTTGAAATGAACGATTTGGGCTATGTTCAGTACTATCTTGGTATTGAAGTAACTCAACATCCTAATTTTATATTCCTCTCTCAGAAGAAGTGCATTAGAGATATATTGAACATGTTTGGCATGGCTGAGTGCAATCCTTTGACTACTCCAATGGAACAAAAATTGAAGCTTACATCCATTGAAGGAAAATAATTTGAGGATGCAACGAAGTATAGAAAACTTGTAGGAAGTCTCAACTACCTGACTACTGCCAGACCATACATTTCATTTGATGTTGGAATCCTCTCACGGTTTATGCTAAAACCTTGTGAGGGACATTAATCTGCTGCAAAAATAGTTCTAGAGTACTTGAAAGGGACTCAATACTTTGGACTCAAGTATACACAGGGGGGAGACTTCAGCTTGATTGGATACTCTGGTTCAAACTTTGATGGAGACAAAGAAAATGGATTTTCTACTTCAAGTTATACTATGAGTCTTGGATCAGGAGTTGTCTCCTAGAGATCACGCAAACAATCAGTTCCATCAGATTCCACAATTGAGGTAGAATATGTGGCACCAGTTGAAGCAACAATGGAAATTTTGTGGCTTGAGAAAATTCTGGAATATTTGCAGATGAAACAAATGCATTCAACTCCACTCATGATCGAAAACACTTCTACAATAAAGTTGCCCAAGAACCTAAATTTACATTATCGAATGACGCACATCAATACAAAATACCATCTGATTCGACATCATTTTGTGGCAAAGACAATCCATCTATGCCATTGTTCCAAAAAATAGCAGATTGCAGACATCTTCACCAAAACAATTGGAGGAGAAAAGTTTGAAAGATTCAGAAGGATGCTTGGACTCACCAACATCCCTTCATATTAAGGGGGGGAATGTTGACACCTAACCTAGGGATTGGGTGAAACTTTAATATAGTTTAAATATAAAACAAGGAGAGGAAGAAGATGAAGAGACACTGGGAGATGAATCCAAAGAGCCTCACCCTCCCGGTATATATTTGTGTGCACCCTTTAATGCAAATCAATTCAGTTTTGGTGGAGTTACCTCCTGGCCTGACATTATTATTATAGTAGTGACTTATTAAAGCATGGGTTTCATGCTTGGGTCATCTTTATATTAGTCAAAGTCCCCATTATGGACTCCTAGGATTAATATTGAGTCAATAGAGTCATTGTACATTTAAAGAGACCCTTCTTGGTATTTTTAATCATGTACAAATGTTTATTATTTAGTCAAATATGAATTATGTCACCTCCACACTAAGTCGGCCTAAAGGAGATCAAGTCAGCATAAAGAGACCAATTTTACCTCACCTGGAGCTTATAAATAGAATGAGATCGAATTCATTTGGAGCATCTCATCTCAAGAAAGTTCGGTATCTCTTTGGAAGCCGAAAAAAGTGTGAAGTGGGTCAAGGAAGACAAAAGGAGTGTGAGTTGGGTCAAATTCAAAGAGAAGAAAAAAATAGAAGTTTTGGTGCTACTCTCTCTCTCTCTCTTTTGTGCCCTAGTTTTGAATATTGAAGTCATTTTGTGTTGTTGCTGCCAGTTGTTGCTTGATGTTGTAAGTTGATGCATAGTCGAATTTTTGGGGGTTAAGATACTACTGCTATAGGGTTGAAGATCTCAAAAGGCTGACTTGGTGTGGAGGAAAGGTTTGTTCTATGTCTATGGTGAAGAGTATCAAAGAAAACTATTGAAGGAAGATAATTTTGACTGGTTTTTCCCCTAGAGAGGGGTTTTTCCCTAGAATAGTGCCTACGTCTTGTGTCTTGTGTTTTTGTGATCTTTATACACACATAATTGGTAATTTATTGATGAAATATAATCTAATAAAGAAGTAAAATAATCCAACATAATTCACAATTAATTATCAAGAAAGGGGAATCAAACCCTAATCTACTTGCATTGATTTCTCAACATGGTATCAGAGCTAAGGTAAAGAAAGGTTGAACATCACTTTGTTAGCTCAAAAGGAATGGACATGAATTATCCCTATTTGATAAGCTATATAATAATGGGTATCAACATTGCTGGAATTTGGATCAAGAAATTCATCTACTACCTATTCAATAAGGTCAAAAGTCAAGGGTTCTTGGCTGCTCTTATAGGTTCTCTTAGTGTTGACAATGCATGGATCATTGATAGTGGAGCATTAAGGCACGTGACAGGAGAAATTAAACAACTTCATACACTATCAAAGGAGCCATATTATCATGCAATGGAATTGGGTGACAAAAACATCTATGATGTTAGAGGCATGGGATCAGCATCGTTAAAATTGGAGAATGGATCGAAGCTACATCTCAACAACATACTATATTTTCCAGGGTTGAAAAAGAATTTTCTTTCGATTTATTTTTTAGAAGATAAAGGGGATAGAGTTGATTTTTTTGGTGGAAAAATATTGGTTTGGGGAAAAGACTCTAGCATTGATAAAGCTAGAGTTATTGGAGTTTGCGAAGGAAGATTTTATAGCGTCATCACACCACCTCCTCGAGCTTTGGTTCATATGGAAATTAGTCCCATTGAGCTATGTTCATCAACATTACAAGTTTATCCATACCCTTAATCAATTGGTTCATGGCATCCCCAATATCAAGGAAGATCATGAAGGTGTGTGTAAGGGATGCTCTTTGGGAAAACATACTAGAAAGACATTTTTAAATAGTGGAACTAGGTCCAAAGAAATATTAGACCTCATTTGTTGAAGGTTGCAACAAGAAGCAGTGAAATTGGCATCCAGAAGCAACATCCTTGATCCTAGTGAAAATTAAGCACCTACACTAAGTGGGGCCCACATAGGCTATTTTTAGGTGTATGTCTATTTTTAGAATGGTGAGAAAATTCTATTTATAGCGGAAGTCTATTTATATATGGTTGATAAAATTCTATTTATGGATGGAGTTCTATTTTTGGAATGCATGTGCAAAGTCTGTTCGTAGATCACATGTCTAAAAATAGAATGCATGTCGATTATTATTATCTCTTAATAATAATTAGACAATAAATAATAATCTATTCTCTCGAAGCACTTGATTTCAGTTAATTGATGTGGCAAACCAGTTGACTGAAGGAATTTTGAGTTCTAAGGTTGGTTGGTGGGACATGTAAATGGTGGACTTTGTTGTAACTGAGTGATTCAAAGTTGTAACAGAGTTAGATGTGTAGTTATGTGAGTTGTAAAGTAGTTTAACTCAGTCAAGTGAGTTAAACTCAGTTGTGCTAGTTGTAACTAGTTGTAACTAAAGATAAAATAGTGAGATACCAGTGAATTAAATATTAAATTAATTCACATGGAGTGATCTCACATGCAACTGAAGATTTACTACTGTTAACTACATGCATGTTAGATCCAGTGGAGACCCAGTTGAGAGGTAGGTGAAAGGGACATATGACTATCAGTTGTACTATCTTGGGTTGCCCTCTTGCAAGTCAAATACACATTGGATATGCTCATGAGGATTGTGCAGTCAAGGAGGGCATGATTGCATCAAATTGGTCTTTTTAATCAACTTGGATTGCACAGTGGAGGCAGGTTTTCTGGAGGCAGTAAATTGTGCAAGGGATTTGCAAATTTATTCAAGACAGTGTGAGACGATTGTATATTGTACTAAGAGCTCTTGGATTAGAGTTTTGTATGAGATTGTTTCATGATCCATGATATATACATAATATATTATAGTGGGGTTTTTAGCTTTTTTCTTTCCCGGTAAAAACATCTGTGTTATGTGTGATTGATCTTTCTTCATGTGTTTGCAATTGGCGATTAAATTTCTGCAAAGATTTTAGTAGAAGGATTATGTATTTAATAGTGGCATATAATTGTTAGATCAGGAGAATCCAAGATATACATGCATATTGAAATTTCTACATGGTATCAGAGCAAAGAATACTACAATATTGAAGCATTAGTTGAGTTTGTTGGTGGAAACAATTCGAATTTGCTGCAAGAATTTCTTGGTGCGACAGTTGAGTAAACATCGAAATGGATTTCAATGGTTTTCGGTTAGAGTATGCACTCGAGGGTAGCTCGAACTACATTTCATGGAAGGATAGGATGGAGGTAGTGCTTGAATATAATGGCTTGAAGGAATTCATCGACAGTGATGTTCCTAAGCCCACTTCGATGGATGTTGCATTCCTTGACGCATGGCAAAAGAAAGTAGTAAGGGCGAGGAGGATTCTGTTGAAAGGTGTACGAGACCACATTGTCTCAAGCCTTCATGGGAAATCCACTTGATATGCTATGTGGAAGGCTTTTATGGATCTTTTCCAAAGTAGCAACGACCATAGGAAATTGGCATTGAAGGATAAACTCAGAAAGATCAAGACGGAAAAGAACGACACTATTCTGGTATACTTACAAAGTTTGTCCAATGCAAGGATGAGATTGGGAGTGTAGGAGTAAGTGTTGATGAGGATGATTTGGTGAGCTTGGCTCTCTTAGGACTTCCTAAGAGTTGGCATAGTTGTCAAGAGTCCAGAAACGGACGGGAAAAACTGCCAGATTGGGAACGACTATGGTCGGATCTAATGCAGGAGGAGTTCAGGTGCAACACCAGAGATGGCTCTTCATCAAAGCATGATGATGAAGAGGATTGTGCTTTGGCTTCCAAGGCGAAGAAGGGGAAGGGGAAGAAATTCCATTCTAAATCTGAGGCCGGTGAAGATGGCAAGGAGCACAACATGTCCAAAGTGAAGTGTTTTCATTGTCATGAGTATGGACAAATTGCCAAAAATTGTCCACAAAAGAAGAAGAACAAGATGGTTGTTGGAGCTGCAACTAGTGAGGCTCTTGCCTCGCAATTTGAGCTTGACTTCTCATTGATCGCATGCATGGTTTCTAGTGCATTGGGATCGAGGTGGTACTTGGATAGTGGTGCTTCCTTTCACATGACGGGAGATAAGAAACTTTTCAGTGACTTGGAGGAGAAAGATCTCCAGATGCATATGGAGTTAGGCAACGATGGACGATACAGTGTGACTGGAATTGGTACCATTACCTTTCAGAGGGTGTCAGGTAAACTCTTTCATTTAAAATATTTTAAGCATGTTCTAGGTTTGAAGAAAAATTTAGTCTCAGTCGCAATGTTAGAGGATAAAGGCTATGATGCTGTCTTTAGTGAAGGAAAATTTTTCCTGCGACACAAAGCAACAGGGCAAGACAAGAAGATTGGGATTTGACTTAAGAACCTCTATAGACTTGATGTAGATGGGATTTCTACTGAGCTTCCTACTATTGGGAAGTGTGAGAAAGTCGTGCAATTCACACTTGAGAGGGAACAGGATTTTTATGCAGGTAAGAGTGAACCTCGGGATGTGGAGCAGCCACAAGATGAGGATCATGGAGTGGGAGAAACCACTCATGCAGAGAAATTTCGTGCCAAATGGGAAGAAGGAGTGCATGTAGCTATACCACCAGGTGAGAGGTGGGGCAACATGCATGAATAATCCCGAGAAGACATTTTGGGCAGGATTCATTGAGATGGTGTGGATCTCATGAATCGAATCTAGCTGCGAGGTGCCCATAATATAGCAGTAGCAAGATCAGTTGGATTGATGCAGTCAAATGTTGTGTGGATATGAAATCAAAGTGACAGTGTCGGATACTGGAGAGCAGATTAAAGTTCATAGCAAGTGCAGAGTGCATGGATGCAGAGGTCAGTAGCGCAATGGTTCCTGAAGACATGTGCAGGTGGTACCAACAGAAGTCGGAAGACTTTGATGACAGATGCATTATACTGATTCATTTTTTTGGAGGCTATTCAGTTTCGGAAGTGTTGCATGTGCGATAAACACTAGATAAGTGTTGCATGCAAAGGTTGCAGGGTGAATGCATGGAGTTGCATGTCACATGCAAAGACATTCCTTTCTTTTTGAGAGGGAGTGTTGAAGGTTGCAACAAGAAACAACGAAATTGGCATCCGGAAGCAACATCCTTGATCCTAGTGAAAATTAAGCACCTACACTAGGTGGGGCCCACACAGGCTATTTTTACGTGTATTTCTATTTTTAGAATGGTGAGAAAATTCTATTTATAGCGGGAGTCTATTTATAGATGATTGAGAAAATTCTATTTATGGATGGAGTTATATTTTTGGAATGCATGTGTGAAGTCTGTTCATAGATCTCATGTCTAAAAATAGAATGCATGTCGATTATTATTATCTCTTATTAATAATTAGACAATAAATAATAATATATTCTCTTGAAGCACTTGATTTCAGTTAACTGATGTGGAAAACCAGTTGATTGAAGGAATTTCGAGTTCTAAGGTTGGCTGGTGGGACATGCAAGCGGACTTCATTGTAACTGAGTGATGCGAAGTTGTAACAGAGTTGGATGTGTAGTTATGTGAGTTGTAAAGTAGTTTAACTCATTTAAGTGAGTTAAACTCAGTTGTGCTAGTTGTAACTAAAGATACACTAGTGAGAGATTAGTGAATTAAATATTAAATTAATTCACATGGAGTGATCTCACATGCAACTGAATATTTACTACTATTAACTACATGCATGTCAGATCCAGTGGAGACCCAGTTGAGAGGTAGGTGAAAGGGAGAGATGACTATCATTTGTACTATATTGGGTTGCACTCTTGCAAGTCAGATACACATTGGATATGCTCATGAGGATTTTGTAGTCAAGGAGGGCATGATTGCATCGAATTGGTATTTGTAATCAACTTGGATTGCGCAATGGAGGCAGGCTATCTGGAGGCAGTAAATTGTGCAAGGGATTTGCAAATTTCTACAAGACAGTGTGAGACGATTGTATATTGTACTGAGAGCTCTTGGATTAGAGTTTTGTATGAGATTGTTTCATGATCCATGATATATACATAATATATGATAATGGGGTTTTTATCTTTATGCTTTCTCGGTAAAAACATCTGTGTTATGTGTGATTGATCTTTCTTCATGTATTTTCAATTGGCGATTAAATTTCCGCAAAGATTTTAGTAGAAGGATTATGTATTTAATAGTGGCGTATAAATGTTAGATCAAGAGAATCCAGGAAATACATAATTATATTAAAATTTCTACATAATTCACTCTGATGTGTGTGGGCCCATGTCTGGAAAATCACTTGGAGGTCATATCTACTATGTAACATTTATAGATGACCATTTTAGAAATACATGGCTCTATCTTCTCAAGACAAAGGAAGAATTATTTGAGAAGTTCAAGGAGCTTAAAGGGGAGGTCTGAGATTTTGGCTCATGATATGTCAACTGGTCAATGATGACTATCTTTCCATTATGAGGGAAAAACATCTTGCGGTGGACCGCGGATGGGACAGCAGACATGGCATAGGTGTAGCTACGCCCCAAAAGAATGTTATAATCAATAGGGGCATCGATGACTTCAACGTCAACGCAAACAGTCTTGCCCGCAAGAGTGATAGGACAATTACGGAATAGGCCAATTGGCTGGGAGGCATGGCCGTCCCATGCACGAAGGGTGATTGTGGAAGGGGCCAGCTCAGGAGATTCGAGTTGTTTCCAAACTGAAGCAGACATCACATAGGTGGATGCCCCCTCATCAATAATACACCGAGAAACGTGATCATTTTGGATTTTTACTGGGATTTGGAAAGCTACAGAAGTAGGAAGGGGATGATGTTCTGATTGACAGGCGTCGAAAACAATCAATTGGTCATCAGCAGGATCTACAGTGCCCATGGTGGATAGTAGAGCCTTATTTTGAGAAGGACATGACTGGAGGAGTTCCAGTGTTGAAATGGCAGCAGGAGACTGCGCCAAATCATCTACTATACTATACGAATGAGCAGCTCGACTAGAAGCAGCATTTCGGCGTAATGGGCCCTTAGGAATCTTGGTATGAACCTCAACTTTGGGCTAAGGGATATGTAAGGGACCATTAGATGTCGAAAGAGGCTCTGTATAACCTGAAGAAGGTGACTCGGGGACAAGAGTGGGAGGCCTGGGGTACTGACGAGACCGAGTTTGAAGGTTAAGGTTGACAGGTAAAGGGTGATCAGAGTTCATCATGAGAATATGGTAATCGAAGGAACCAAAAGGGGAAGGTTGAGTGGCTGCCTGTCCGTCAGGTGGTTGGGTAGCCACAAATCCCTGCTATGCATCCACCTGCTCTTGAGGGGGTGGTGACTGTTGTTGCAGGGGTTGAGAAGGCAAGGGAGGCAGAGGTGCTGATGTTGGAGGAGCTGGAGCACCAAGCTGCAGATACGGATAATAAGGGGGTTGGGTAACAGTGTGGTAAGTAGGAGTTTGGGCCAAAAGAGGGGGCATGCCGTATCCTAAAGACGTGCTACCGGAAGGGGAAAAAGTGCAAGAGGTGCGGCCTCCCCCCCCAGGAAAACCATAACCCATGGGAGGTTGGGCATATGTATGAGAGATAGCTCCAATGATACCGTCGGAGGCATGAGGTGCCCACGGTGCATTGGCATCATTGGGTCTGGGGAGATCAGGTAGAACAGTATAAACATAACCTATCTGAGCGTAGATCAGGTCATATTTTAACGCCATTTTGAGGGCAGCTTCTTCGGTTTGAGGAAAATGTGATGCGACATCTTTCCCGATAGGGGGCAAGAGAGATCTAAGGAACCAGTCCATGTAGACACGGTCTTCGAAGGTAGGAGATTGACATAGGGTCTTTCTTCTCCGCCATTCCTAGACATGATCGGATAGGCGGGTTGCAGATGATTGACAGAAAGAAGTCAAAATTTCGATACTAGTGTCATAACGAAGGGGAAGCTGGAAGTAAGATAAAAAAGCCCGGGCAAGAGTCGCAAAGGTGGTATGAGAGGAAGTGGGCTAATCAACATACCACTTAGAGGCTTCGCCTGTAAGTGTACGTTGGAATAATCTAAGACGGATGGAATCATCAGTAATGGAATGGGATGAACACCACATGTGGAAAGATCGGATATGGTTGGAGGGATCCTCTCCAGTAAGGCCTTCGAACTTGGGAATGTCGGAGGGGAGCTTGGTTGGCATAGCTGGCCAACCAACATCGTGGCAGATAGGATCATTGATCAACTGATTGAAATCGGGGAGATTGAGGCTTACCATGAAGGGGAGCAAGGGAGAAGTCGAGGTAGTTCCCGTGGCGGTTCCGCTAGTAACATTCCCATCATTACGGCTGGGGATGTTGCTAGCATTAGGCCCTAGACCAGACATGGTGAAGGTAACAGGGGGAGAACCAGAAGTAGGGGGAGAACCCAAAGAATCAGAAGAGGAGTCAGAGTGCGGACTTGGAGGGGGACTAACTCGACAACGGCGGGAAGGAGTAGGTCGACCAACCGAAAACTGAGGGTGAAGGCCAAGAAGTCTCAGGGATATACGCCTTGGGGTAAAAAGATGACGGCACAAAGGGAAGAAGAAGGACCAACAAGGGTAGGGAGGTGCAGAATCAAGTGATCACAATGTCAAAACAAGGGCAGAGAGGTGCAGTGTCAATTGATTTTAAAGTCTTTGCCTGGCGATGTTAACCAGGCTCTTCTTCACTTAGGGTCAGTGTGTGGCGTGTGTTAACTTTAATTTTTAAAACCATACGTTTTGAGAGTAAAATAAAAAGTGTGTTGCGTAACTAAAAATAAATCTGCAAAGAACAGTATATAATGCTGAAATAACATAAAATTAACAGCTACCAATGCATCGATCTAACCTAAGAAGGTGGGTCTCCCAAAACTAGTCTAAAAGAGGAAAAAAAATCTAGTCAAAACACACTAAAAAGGGGCCAATAGATATAAAGTCAGGAGGGACAGGGATCTAAAGGAGAAATCTGTTGGAAAGAGGTACAGAAAACAGCAAAGAGGCAGAGGCAAGGTTGCTGCAAAAAGGAGGAAATCAACTAAAGGTAGAAGGGACAAGAAGGTGACCCTAGAGGCAAACCCAAAGAAAACTATATGAGGTTATTTGAAAGGAAAAGTAGCTGATCTTAAAGAGATCTGAAGATGAGGTATCAGATCTGTAAAAGAAATGGATGAAACTTTGAAAATTTAGACACTTATAGAAGCTAAAACTCTTCCACAAAAAGTGGAGGGTACTGAAGCCCTAGGGGGCTAGATTCTCACTTAGTTGAGTAAAACAAAGAAATAATAGGTCTAAACGGGTGGAGACGAAGGTCAGACAACCCTGACAGAGGTTCAGACAAAACCCAGAAAACTTTCAGAAAAATTCCAGAAAAAAGTCCAGGTCGCAGTTTTTGACCTGTTTTTCACTCAGGTCACAGTTTTTGGGTTGTTTTCCACTACCTGAAGCTCCAGGTCGCAGGTTTTGGGCCAAAAAGTACGACCTGCACTTCCGGCACGCTCAGCGGTAGATTTCAGAAAAAATTGTCGTCTCAGCTGCAGCTGATGTCTGTCACCTGCGCAATAGGGCCAAAAACACGCGGAAGTTAGAAATTTTAATGTTTTAGGGTTTTATAGGTGAAAAATGACATAAAAATAGAAAAAATGAAAAGCTGAAAAGAAACCCTAGGGTCTGAAGCAGCTGGATATGTAGGAATATGAAAAACGATAGCGGTCGTAATTGAAAACCCGTGTGGAGTCACCAATTGTTAGTATGAATCTTTTGTCGAAGTGTACGAAAAAAAGACCACTTTAGCTACACATAACAAATAGCCCTAACATCAAATGTGGCTGCCAATATCTTCAAATCTGCGGTTAGTTGATCAAGATAAATGCTGCACAAATCCAGATCTATTCATAAAAAGACATTAAGCAGTAAAAATAAGGTTTTGCTCCATGCATCCAATAGACAAGACAAGAACAATATTTTTGAAAGAATTTTTATATTAAGGGCACCTGAGAGGAAAACAAGAAAGGTGTTTCCAATTCTCCTCAATGGGATGGGTTCTTGAAAGTCCTCAGCGCTTCAGACCTAGCATTTCTCTCTCTTGTTGGTGTAGAAAACCCAGACAAACATAGAACTCAAAGGGAGCTCACAAAGCAAATAATGGAGAATGTGACAATGATAATGGCTCAAAGTCAAACCAAGGGCATAGATCCAGAGTGATCTAATGGGCAACAAAAGGTGACAAATGAATGAGAAAAACCTTCTATTTATAACAAAATATTGGGTCATTCTAGATCTTGATGCATGATTAAAATAATATTAACCAAATCTACATCCACCGTTTATGGAATATTTTATTATATTTGTTGGAGGGAAAAGGCATTTGACTTGGGTCAAATCCCTTTATTTGTAAATAATAAATAAATAAATGATTTATTTATTATTTTAAGGAAGTGGTTGAATGATAATTAAATAAATAATGATTTATTTAATTATTTGTAAATCATTTAGTCATATTTAACAAGGAATATTATTTAAATAAGATTTAAATAATTATTCCTAGAAAATAATAAGATAAATAAGAATGTATCTAATTAATTTCCTTGTTTTGGGTTAAATATAACTTGGAATAATAATTAAATTATTGTTTAATTGATTATTCCATGAGAAAAATCAAACAAATACAGATTTGTTTAATATTTCCTTTTGGGGTTTCCTATTTGGACCATAAACAACCTAATAAATGTGTTTTATTAAGTTATTTTACATAGCAAAAGCAATTTTACTTAGGGTAAAATTGGTCTTACATGGTGTACTTGGGTCCATCTAATGATAATAGGTTAGATGACCAAAAAATGGTGTAACACCACCCTGCTTCTCTAAAGATTTGATATGCTTCTAGGAAATTTTCCAACCCATCGGTGGAATTTGGCTCATGTATTACCGTTTCTCCTCCCATCATTTGTTATAAACAATTCCTTCTACACTTTCGTCTACTCACTGTCACGGTTCTCAAAAAATATGTGAAATGAGGATGTAGAGCTTCATCATGGCAGTAGGCAAGGATATCGAGTCATAAAATCATGCAATGTGAGTAATCATTTCATTATTAATCTGAAGATGTGGAATTATAGCTTGGGTACGACTCACACTAATGACATGATCGGTATAAAAAGGTGGCAATGATTGCAGGATTTGCTAATTATTATAGGATTTTCCACTTAAAATCAGGTTTATTTATGGATCATAAAATTTTTCACCCCCACCCCCGAACTTAAATGCAAAGGTAATCCTCGGTTGTCAAAATAGAATGTCATATTAATTGTCATAACTACTAAATAAAGAAAAAACAATATACCTTTTTTATTAACCTACAGGAGGGTGATGTGATTGATACCGATAAAAAAGTACTGATGATGATGATTATTGAAGCGAATAGTTGTAACCGGTTCCCTGTTGCAATTCTTCAGCTGCTACAGATGTAACAGCAAATGGATTTTCTTATAATAGATAGATATTTACAACATTTATTTTATTTTAAAATAACATATACCTTTGAGGGAATTATGCCCTTGAAAAGGCTTCTAAAAAAAAACTTAGACTTGCAACAACATAGTATTTATGAGATATGTGAAAGAGAACATATTGTTGCAGGAAAAAGAAAAAAATGTGTAACAGCCACCACCTAGATATTTTCAACCATTGCCATTATCTACCTGAGCCCCCATAAGAAGTTTTCACAGGAAGATTTATTTATTATTATTTCTTCTTCTTCTTCTTCTTCTTCTTCTTCTTTTTGGTGTATCAACTACCAATGAAAGTTGGTTTTCAGCTATTACACTTATTGGAAATTTTAAAATTTAGCTACGAAGGAGAATTTTTCCCCACCCTCATAACTTGAAGGTCGAATCCTGAGACAATGTTGACAAATGAATCCTTTTACGTTGGTTTCTGATATAACTGAAGACGATGCCTATTGGCAAGTAATGGCATCCTAGCGCTTTCTATGGTAACTAATTTCAGAGTCCCATTGTCAAAGATGGTATCAACTTCATAAGGACCTAGCCATCTAGTACAGAGCTTCCCCTTGAAATCTTTAAATCATGAATCATATAATAGAACCCAATATCCCTTTTGAAACACCTTCTCTTTGATAAATTTATCATGCCACTTAGTCCTCTGATGTTGGATGATGTTTTTCTACTGGATAGTGGCCAATCTCTATTCATCTAATTCATTTAACTGATTCAACAGATGTTTCTGTGTTGTAGCCAAATCCAGGTTCACTTGCAATTTTGTTTTGAGTGTTTTTACTTCGAACTCTATGGGAAATTGATCTAAAATTACTTGTTAGTTAATTCTGTGCTAGTTTCATTTCAGATATAAACATTTCTTTGCATTGTTTTACCTATCCTTCATGAGTTTGTTTGAGAGCATGTGATTGGAAAACAGTGTACTTAGTGAAATTATGAGTTTTTCACAAGCTTAAAAAGCATAATTTTAAATGACAGAATAGAAGAAATAGTAAACACATCAAGTACATCTAACAGAGCTTAACACAGAGAATTTTGATAAAGGAGTTCACCCCTCCTGGGTTACATCTCCTTGGTCTAGCTTCATAGTGTGACCTTCGTATTAGCTTCAAGTGTGATAAAATTGTTGTTATAAGATTTAGAACATCTTGGAACCTATTCCAATGAGTTTATAACATCATAATCTTCCAAAAATTATTATTTGTTTGATGTATTTGGACTCCAGATGCTCTGGCAATGACCCCAACACCTACTGTCCTTGGCCTTCAAAAATATTCAAATGTACTAAAACACCTGTAGATCACATTTTTTACCTCTGCAACATGCTTCATTGAGTTCCTAGCATGAAAATTAGCCAGGAATGACTTTTACTGAGCTCATTTTGGTCAAAAATTGAGTGAGTTATGAACCAAACTGCTTTTGCCCCAATTTCTCCACCAAAACTAGAGAAACTACCAGTTAAATTTCTAAAATTGGAAAATCTGCTAAGTTTGGCACTGCCTCTGAAAATTCCACTAGTCTAAATGTTGGGTTAATTAACATTAATTCAGGATTAGCAGGTGGATAAGATGGTTTAACGTTAATATGTGCTTTACGTGCTAATGACATCTTAACGTCATTAAGCCACAGTTTAAACATTAATTAATCATGATTAATTTCCGTCGAATTATTTGGCTTGGCACCTGGTTGTTGAAGTAGGTCACGTGGGGAGGGGGCTAGCTCCCTCCAACCCCCAACGGGTTGGCAACTTTAATTCAAATGAATGTGGAAGATGTATAGGGTAAGAACTACCCTGGAGCGGAGACGATATCAAGCACGATTTGTAGGTGGGAGGTTAGGGGTTCGAGCCCCAACCCCGCCATATAATTTTGCTCCAATGCATAGAAGTCCTTTCCGCCAACTTTAAACCTTCTCCAAGTTTGGGTACGAACTCCTCCAAAGATAGTGAAGACCTCTGAAAGGTGGGTTTCAACTTAGGATATAATATATATTGAAATATATATGTCATATATATATGTTAATATGCCACCTTGTAACCCAATGTTCCAAACCTAAATACAACTGATAATTCAACCTTCCAACCTGTCTTGCCAGGGGGGGTACGTGGCATGCCATGTGGCCCTTCCTCATTGGCCATCATATAAACTAAAATGCCAATTTAATAAAATTCCACTTAGACTTAGGAAATAAAAAAATTTCACTTCCTAGCCATCTTCGACGAATCTGGTGGTACCACTAGGCATAGTGTCATTGGCTATTTCTGGAGGATTTTCCTACAAATGCTAACTCTACCTACCACATTAGCATTGCACCTGTTCTGCTCATTTTTTCCTGTTTTGGAAAATGAACAACAGATGATAACTCAGCCATACGAACTCGGATTTTTGATGAAACGAGTTGCGCCGAAATCCTGGCGGCGAACTCTATCTTGTCATTCATGTTTGAAGCAATTTCGAGAACTTTCAATTTTTAGCTAAAACTTGAGCTTTAGATCATTCCTTCCCACTAAAATCCTTTTGGACCCCAAAAGATATTATCAATTATTCAGCGAGTGAGGGTACATCTCCCTGACTTTTCCAATATCCAACCATTTTTCCTTTGAAGTATTTTGACCTTTGAGTCCAACTCTAAGGTATTCAACATCCCCTCTTCTTGAAGTTCTGATTCTTCTGTCAAGTATGAGATCTTGCTAAATTTCATCAAGATACTCTAGCAAGAAATCATCTATTGATGGCAGCTGAACATGCTCTCCTTTATCATCAATCAAAGGAGGCTCAAACAATCTCAAATTCTCAACATTAACGACAAAATAAATTTGCATATAAGGAGGCAAATCTAGCTTGAATGAATTTGTACCAATCTTTTCCAGAATTTTAAATGGACCATAATGGATTGGTTCGAGCTTTTTACCTTCCCCTTGGAATCTTTCTTTGCTTATGTACAACCAAACTTCATCTCCAACTTGGAATTTGTGATCAACCCGATGTTTGTCATGCCTTGCCTTGTAGCTACTTTGACTCTTCTCAAGTTGCTCTTGCACTATGTGATGTACCAACTAAATTTTCTCAATGAACTTTCTTGCTTTATCTATGTCATTATGTCCATCTATAGCAACATCTTTCTCAAAGATAAAGTCCAATGGCGATCTTAGCAAGTAATCAAAACATGCCTCAAATGGCGATGTATTTGTGGAAGAATGTTTTGCTAGGTTGTATGCATGTTGTATGTAGTGTAACTATCCATCCCACAACTTGGGATGCTTGCTGCAATAGCCTCTCAGAAGATGAATAACAGTCCTATTTACCACCTCTGTTTTACCATCTGTTTGCGGATGAAATGTTGTACTCTTCTTCAACTTTGTATCCATCATGTCCCATAATTTTGACCAAAAATTCCCAATAAATCAATAATCTAAATCACTTACAAAATAAGTAAGAAGACCAAAATGGATCCATACATTTTGAAATAAAATATTAGTGGTTTGTTCCGCTGTAATAGTTTTCTTACATGCCATCAAAATGCACATTTTGCTGAACCTATCTACCACAACGTACAAATAATCATGACCTTTCCTTGACATAGGAAGGCCTCCTACAAAATCCATTGAGATGCTCTCCCGAGGATGAGAAGTAACTAGAAGTGTTGTGTACAAACCAAGCTTCCTATTACTAGGCTTACTTGTTGCACATAAATAAAATCCTCAAATAAAATGAGAAACACTTTCATTCATGCGTGGCCAATAACAATACCTTTGCAGATGCGCTATTGTCTTGCCTACACCAAAATGTCCTGCAATCAATGATGTGTGTGCATCCCTTATGATATTGTTTCTTTCTCCCTGTGGTATACATAACTTTCCCAAGTGATACAACAAACTACTATGCACATGATAATCTAACTCTTCACTTTGGTTTCCCTTACTCAATTTCTCATATACATCTTGAAAATCATTATCATTCACATACTTTTCAATGTAACTTTCATGCATAATAGAATTGTGCTTGAGAATAATAGCTGAATTTACAATAGACCCAGAGATCATATCAGCTACCTTATTGTAGATTCCTTTGTTGTACCTGATAACCAAGTGAAATTGTTGTAGAAAACCCATCCACTTGAAATGTCCTGATTGTTGCAATTTGGACTGTGATTGTAAATACTGCAATGGCTGATGGTCGGTATGGATAATGGTCTCTTTTCCCATCAAGTAATGCTTCCATTTCTTTAAACTTTGTACCAATGCATATAAATCTTTATCATGTGTAGGATATTTAGTCACAGCTCCATTAAAAGTTTCAAAATGAAATGAGATAGGCTTACCATGTTGCATGAGTACTGCTCCCATAGAATAATCACTTGCATCTATTTGGATCTCAAATGGTTGTCTTAGACCTAGAATTGCTAGTACCGATGACAAAATTAATTTTTTCTTTAAAGCATCAAATGATTTCTGCTACAGATCTCCCCAATGGAAGACTTCTTTATGCTTTTCAATGCATGTAACTGTGCTGCAATGGAAGAAAAATTAGCAATAAAATCCTCCAATATTGTTCTGCCCCTAAAAGCTTCTTACCTCGGTAACTGTATTGGACTTGGGCCAATTCAAAATGACCTCAAATTTGGAAGGATCAATCTTCAATTCACCTCCTCCAACTATGTATCCCAAATACACCAATGAAGTCTTACCAAAATCGCACTTTGACATCTTAAGAAATAATTGCTCTTTTCTCAAAACATCAAGTACCTTATTCACATGCATGACATGTTCTTCTCTTGATTTTCTGAATATGAATATGTCATCTAAGTAAACAATGGCAAAGTCATCTAGAAATGGTCTAAGTACATCATTCATCACTCTCATAAAAGTAGCTGGTGCATTTGTTAAACCAAATGGCATAACTAACCACTCATACAATCCTTGTCTATTCTTGAAAGTAGTTTTCCAAATGTCTTCTTCGGCTATCCTAACTTGATGATAACCACTTCTCAAATCTAACTTAGTGAAATACTTTGCATGCTTTAATTTATCAATCAAATCATCAATGCATGGAAGTTGGTAGTGATTATTTACCGTGATTTTGTTCAGTGCACAGAAATCGATACACATGCGCTAAGTCTCGTCCTTCTTTGGAACCAAAACTATTGGAGAACCACATAGAAAATTAGATGGGTGTATGATACCTTTGTTTAGCAAATATTGGATTTTCTTCTTGATTTCCAAACTTTCCATGATTTACATGAGATACATACCAATGTTCGAAAGTGGAACATCCTGCTGCAGTTGAATCTCATGTTGAATTCCCCTCTTGGGTGGCAACCCCTTTGGTTCTTGAAACATCTCGCCATGCTGACTTACCACATCAATCAAATCAGATTTCAATTTGTCATCACATCCTTCAAAATATTCATAGTTAACATCTTCCTTTTTCTTCATCATAAGAAGCACAAAATTTTTACTTTCATTTACTAGCCTCTTCATTTGCCCTGCATTAACTAAAGATATATTCAGTTTCTTGCGATGATATCTCACAATATACTCCAATCTATCCTTGATCAAATGATATTTGTTCTCATGACGGTAGAATACCACTTTCCTGTCATACAAATATGGACTACCCAAGATAATCCCTGAAATATTTGAAGTGGTACAACATCTAACTCAACTTCATCAACAAATTTTTCAGTAATAGAAAATCTAAAAATTCATTTCCTTGTCACCTGTAAATTTGCATTGTTAACTATCCAACCCAAAGGGTATGGCTTATGATGAGGTACAGTTTCAAGGTTCAGTTTTTTAACTAAGTATTCTGAAATCAAGTTTTCTTGTGACCTTGTATCAAATAAGGAATCAATCTTTGTATGATTAGAAATTACTCTAACATGGAATAATTCTATCCTTGTATCCTCATTTGAAGTGTTATTGTGACTGTTTGAGGTACTATAACTTGAAATCGCTTCCTTTCCTTTGTTAACCATGGCAAGTATCTTGGTTTCATCTCCTGAATCAGGTCCAAGATCTTTTTGTGTGGTGGAAGTTGTCTTTTGTTTCCCTTTGTTATTTTTTTTCTTTGGTCTTAGTTTGGGATGGAGTTTCCAACAATGGGATTCATCATGCCCCTCTTTGGAACAATATTTTCATGTTATTTTCTCCCCTTCTTGCTTCACACTTACATTCTTCTTTCCCTTCCATTTTCCTCCTTTCTCTTTTCCCTTACCCTTGAATGGCTTCTTCTTACTACCCTCTTCAGAAATGTTTTTACCCCTTCCTTCAAGATGTGTGGCTTGCACACATACTTCATCTAATTTATTTGGTTTAAACATGAGAATAGTGTGTTTTAAGTAGGAATGTAGACATCCTATATACTTCAAGAGTGTATCTTGTGAGTTTAAGTCTACTCCAAGTAATAAAGCCATTTTCCTAAACTCTTGTGTATACTCTTGGAAACTTTGACCTTTAAGCTGTCTAAAGTTTTTCCATCTCATTATTGCTTTCTGCATATAGGCTAATGGATAGAATTTCCTTTTAATGGAAGAAATGAATTCGACCCAAGAAATGGAAATCTTACCATGGATGTGCATTTCCTCTTGTGTCTTTGTCTCCCACCAAACTAATGCTGCTCCTTCTAGCCTTAATGAAGCCAATTGGATTTTAATATCGTCTTCTTGCAGATTTTGAGTTCTACAGTAAACTTCTAATTGAAAAATCCAATTATCTAGTTTTTCAGCATTAACTTCTCCATTAAATGTAGGAAGTTCAAATTTGATGTCCAACTTGAGTAACGAAGTCTTACCTTTTGGGATCTTGGAATGAGTATGGGTATGAGTTTTTGTAGTGGATTTGGAAGATGAAGATGCAGATGAGGATGATGATGATGGTGGTGGTGGTGAAGAAGGAGGTGGTTTTCCACCACTAGATTTTGAGCTCCTCTCTTCCTCCTTTCTACTGTTTGAAGATTATTCTTTATGAGGGTGTTTTGAATCTTCTCCAGCTTCATTTTCCATAAAATATTCATACATAAGTTTCACCAGCCTTTGCATTTCTTTGAACTCCTTCTTGACATCCTCTTCCTCAGAATGTTCATGAGCTCCTTCATGGCCTGACATTTTGGCTGTTGATTCAAGCTATATCTCTGCATCTTGTATCTCTTCAACCACTTCAGCCTCTTTTGAAATTAATTCCTCTTGTGCTTCAAGTGTTGCCTTGAGTGGTCCTTTGGGTAAGGATTTTGCTATCTCATCCTTCTTCCTTCTTATCCTAACTTCTGGACTAGCTATCAGTATCTTCCCTTCTCCTGTCTACAATCTCAATATTGTAAGCATCAGTGATTTTGCACTATTAAAAACTCTTCAAGTAAAACAAGCAAGAAACCTTGTGCTCTAATACCAACTTGATCTGAAATTACTTGCTAATTAATTTTTTGTTAGTTTCATTTCAGATATAAACATTTCTTTGCATTGCTTTACTTATCCTTCATGAGTTTGTTTGAGAGCATGTGATTTGCAAACCGTGTACTTGTGAAATTATGAGTTTGTCATAAGCTTAAAAAGCATAATTTTAAATGACATAACATAAGAAATAGTAAACACAGCAAGCACATATAACAAATCTTAACACAAATAATTTTGATAAAGGAGTACACCCCTCCTGGGCTACATCCCCTTGGTCCAACTTCATAGTGTGACCATTGTATTAGCTTCAAGTGTGCTCAAATTGTTGTTACAAGCTTCGAGACCTCTTGGAACTTGTTCCAATGATTCTATAACGTCATAATCTCCCAAAAATGACTATTTGTTTGTTGTATTTGGACTCTGGATACTCTGGAAATGACCCCAACACCTGTTGGCCCTAGCCTTCAAAAATATTCAAATGTACTAAAACACCTGTAGATCACCTTTTATGCCTCTGCAACCTTCTTCATTGAGTTCCTAGCATGAAAATTAGCCAGGAATGACTTTTACTGAGCTCGGTTTGGTCGAAAATTGAGTGGGTTATGACCAAAACTACTTTTGTCCCAATTTCTCCTCCAAAACTAGAGAAATTGCCAGTTAAATTTCTAAAATTGGAAAATCCGCCAAGTTTGGCACTGCCTTCGAAAATTCCACCAATCTAAATGTCGAGTTAATTAATGTTAATACAATATTAGCGGGCGGATAAGATGGTTTAACATTAATCTGCGCTTTATGTACTAATGACATCTTAACGTCATTAAGCCACAATTTAAACATTAATTAATCCTTATTAATTTCTATTGGATTGTTTGGCTTGGCACCTAGTCGTCGGAGTAGGTCACGGGGGGAGGACCCCCAATGGGTCGGCAGCTTTAATTCAAATGAATGTGGAAGATGTATAGGGTAAGAACTACCCTGGAGCGGGGAAAGTTTCGAGTGTAGTTTGTAGGCGGGAGGTCAAGGGTTCAAGCCCCGACCACACCATATAATTTTTCTCCAATGCATAGAAGTCCTTTTCGCCAACTTGTCAAATCCGCCAACTTTAAACCTTCTCCAAGTTTGGGTAGCGGCTCCTCCAAAGATAGTGAAGACCACCGAAAGGTGGGTTTCAACTTAGGATATAATATATATTGAAATATATATGTCATATATATATGCACATAGAAGTCCTTTCCACCAACTTGTCAAATCCGCCAGCTTTAAGCCTTCTCCAAGTTTGGTTAGCGGCTCCTCCAAAGATAGTGAAGACTGCCAAAAGGTGGGTTTCAACTTAGGATATAATATATATTGAAATATATATGTCATATATATATGTTAATATGCCACCTTGTAACCCAATGTTCCAAACCTTAATACATCTGATAATTTGACCTTCCAACCTGTCTTGCCAAGTGGGGGTTACGTGGCATGCCACATGGCCCTTCCCCATTGGCCATCATATAAACTAAAATGCCAATTTAATAACATTTCACTTAGACTTAGGAAATAAAAAAAATTCACTTCCTAGTCATCATCGGCGAATCTGGTGGTTCCACTTGGCATAGTTTCATTAGCTATTTCTGGAGGATTTTCTTGCAAATGCTGACTGTACCTACACAATCAACATTGTATCTGTTCTACTCATTTTTTTCTTGTTTTGGAAAACTAACAACATATGATAACTCAGCCATACGAACTCAGATTTTGATGAAATGAGTTGTGCCAGAATCCTGGCGACGACCTCTATCTAGTCATTCAGGTTCGAAGCAATTTCGAGCACTCTCAATTTTTAGCTAAAAATTGAGCTTTAGATCAAAAATAAAGGACTTTTACCATACACTAATTGAGCCCAATTCCTCCAATGACTAGCCACGATCTTGGCAAGAAGTCCTTCAATAACCTTGTTAGTGCTTTCCACTTGGACATTCTCCTGTGGATGATATGGTGAGGTAATCCTGTGATATATCTTGTATTTCTCAATTATACTTTGGATCAAATGAGATGTGAAATGTGGTCCTCCATCTGTCACTATTTCCTGAGGCACTCCAAAGAGAACAAAAATGTATTCAAACAAAAATTCTAAAATAGCCTGTTCAGTTTCCCTGGTTAGTGCCTTCGCTTCAACCCACTTTATGATATATTTTGTACAGACCAAGATGTAGGATTTTTGTTGAGATGAAGGATTAATTGGTCCTACAAAGTCTAAGGCCCACTTCTCAATTGGATCTAAAACTGTTTGAGGGTGTTATGGCATCTCATATGACTGGAGTGGTTTATCCATTCCCGGACAATTGTCACATCCCTTTACAAATTTCTTTGCATCCTGAAATATAGTAGGCCAATAGTATCCTATTGAAATCACCTTATACCCTATCCTTTTGTCTACAAAGTTTCCTCCACAATTTCTTCATGGCAAGCTCCTAGGATATAAAAAATCTTATCCTCCCTTACATAACGCCTGATTTGATGATCTGGTCCTATATAATAGAGATATCCTTCCATCCAAGAGTATATTACACTTTGTTGAATAATTATCTTCTTTTATTTCGAGGACAGATGCTGTGGAAATATTCCTATAGCAAGGTAGTTAGTTATGTCTTCATAACACGGTGAGTGAGTTGAAATAGCAAAAATCTATTCATCTGGAAAGGAATATTCAACAAGCATGCATTCATTGTTAACAGTGAGCCTGGAAATAAAATCATCCACTACATTATCTTTCCTAGGTTTATCTAGGATCGTTATATCAAACTCTTGTAATAGAAATAACCTATGTGTAACCCTACCATTAGTAACTAGTTTATTCATTAAAAAATGAATGACAGAGTGGTCGGTGTGCACAAATATTTGATACCTTTTAATGTAGTGCCTAAATTTATTAATAGCATGCACTACTGCAAGAAATTATTTCTCTGTAATCGTATAATTAAATTTTGTTGGAGTCAGATTCTTGCTAATGTAGTAGATGGCATGTGGTTTCTTGTCTTCTAGTTCGCCTAACACAACTCCCACATCAGTATCAGATGCATTTGTGGCTATGTGAAACGATTGATTCCAGTTCAATCCTCACAAAACAAGGGTTGCTAATACACATTTCTTTAACTCTGTAAATTCCCATTCACATTTCCCTGTCCAAAAAAATTCCACATATTTAGTAAGCAAAGAAAATAATGGGGCTGAAATCTTTGAAAAAAATTATATAAACCTTCTATAATACTATGCATGTCCTAGAAAACTACGTACCTCTTTTTGTGTTTTGGGAACTAGAATTTTCAGAATTAATTCTATCTTAGCAGGGTCTACTTTTATTCCTACAACAGAGATAAAATCCCCAAGCATGATACCTTCATTCATCATCATGTGACATTTTTTCAGTGCTTAAAGCAGCATTATTTTGTACACATCATTCTAGCACTTTTTCAAGATTGGCTAATGTTGTTTCAAATAAATCACCATAAGGGGTAAAATCATCCATGAATACTTCTAAACAATCATTTAAAAAGTCTAAAAATATCCCCAATATTTTCCTCTGGAAGGTTACTGCAGCATTACAGAGTCCAAAAGGGAGAACTTTGTATGCCAAGGAAAAGTAAAGGTGGTTTTATCCTGATCCTCTGGGGCAATCTGTATCTTATTATAAGCATTAAAACCATCTATAAATGAAAATGATTTCTTTCCAGATAAGGTATCAAGGACCTGATCATTGAATGGAAAATGGAATTGGTCCTTTTAAGTGGTTTTGTTAAGTTCTCTACAGTCTACACAGACTCTCCACTTGCCATTATTTTTAGGAACAATAACAAGCAGAGATACCCACTAACTGTCATAAATGAGATAGATGAAGTTGGAATTTAGGATCATTTGCAATTCTTCTTTTATTATTTCCTTGACTTCTGGGTTCATGCATCGATGTGGCTTCCTTACTATATTTCAGATCTCCTTTCATTAGATATGGTGAGTACACAGGCTAGGGTGAATTCATTTCATGTCCTTGTAATCCCATGAAAATGCATTTTTATATCTCTGTAATAGCTATAATAATATTATGTTCTATTCGGGAGTCGGATTAGGATTAACATTCATATTTGTACCTGGTTCTATTTCAACCGAGATGTTATTGATATTAGGAGTGGTCTTCATATGTTCTAGGCTCAAATCTTCCACAACATCTTCTTCCCCGAAGTATTCAATAGAAGTGACAACAAGGTAATTACTGATAAAACCATTAATAATATCATCTTCTATTTCATCCTTAAAATAATGAGTTTTTTCGAGAGTCAGAAGTGGTTGGGAATAATTTGATTCAGGTTCAAACTCATCCCATAAGGGATTTCCAAAATCCTTACTTGGTTTTGCAGGGGGTAAAGGTTGAGGTTCTTCGTGGCCTATCCATATGAAACTATTATGAAGCCTGACCTACAACCTATAAATGCATCTGCAGTGGCCAACTAGGGCCTTCCCAATATTGGGGGATGCCCCCCCCAGATTTGGTTTTTAAGATAAGAAATTTTGTCAGATATCTCCAAGAATCCACTGTGATGACTATGTCTTCTATCACCCCTTCTGGTTTAACACGTGAACTATCTACTAGTTCTAGCACCATAGGTGTTTGTCTCAACTCACGCAACCCTAAATTGGTAAATATTTCCTTAGTCATTACATTGATTTCCGCCCCTAAATCAATTAGTGTGTTTGGAATGGGAATCTCATCAATATAAACAGTGACTGTGGGGTTCCTTGGATCATTATATTTGGTCAAAGGAGGCTGACCATTCATTAGTTTTGATAATTTTCCCATCACATGGATACTGACAGGGTCATTGGGCTTCCTTCCAGGTTTTCTAACACACAGGCCCCTTATTGTTTTCGCATAGATGGGAACATCCTTATTGATTTGTAGCAAGGGAATCCTTTTGTGTAGATTATTTAATGCCTTGAGAAAATCAGATTTGGGTTGTGCAATGTTATGAAACCAGCTCCAAAAATAGAAGAAAAGAGAGATCAACGCCTTAGAAATCAGCAACTTCAAGGGGGAAAGCTCCTTTACATTACATAAATGAACAATTCTTGGATGATACAAATTAAAAAACCTCCTTTCTGTATATAGGAGTTCATGGGGTCATAATATAATCCTAGCCGACCTAACAATAATAATGTAAGGGAAAAACAATAACAATAGTGGCTTTTTATGGGGCAGAATAATAACAATATGGGGTCTACACGGGTACAACAATAAAGATAAGGGCGCTACACAAACAAAAATAAGGAAATACACTAGTAATATAGGGACCTAACATGCCCCTCTCCTTCAAAAAAGTGTTGTCCTCAACGCTTGAGTAGCTCTAGATGCTTCTGTATAAAATACTCATCCTCCCATATGGAATCTTCAGTGGGTAAGTTCTTCCACTTGATGAGATACTCTGAAATTGATCGATTTCGTAGCTGTCAAGTTCTCGTTTCCGTTACTGCTTCAGGTTCCAATATTATTTTTCCTTCCTCATCAAGTTCTGGCAATATTGTTTGAACTGGAAGTTTGTCACCTATAACCTTATTTAAGCATGAAACATGGGAAACTGGGTGCACTCGAGAAGAAGCAGGATGCTCCAATTCGTATTCCATAGTAAAAATATTTTGCAAAACCTTGTAAGGAACATAGTACTTTGGAGATAATTTATTATCCTTCTTAGCTTGCTTGAGGGAAGTTTTTTTGTATGGTTATAGCCATAAAAATTCCCAGTCTCCTACATCAAAAATTCTCTCATTGCGATGATGATCTACCTATTGTTTCATTTGATTTTGTCCCAAATTTAGGTTATCCTTTAAGAGTTGGATAACTTGTTGTTAATTCTAGATTTGATCTTCCACTACTTGAACCTTAGAATTTTATCTTAAAGATGATGTGATGGATGGTGGATGATATCCATAAAGTGCCATAAATGGGGTCATTTTTTCTGCAGTATGGAAGGAAGTGTTATACCACCACTCAGCCAGAGGTAACCACTTGACCCATTGTGTTTGTTTATCAGATACAAAAAAATGAAGATATCCTTCCAAACATTTGCTCACTATCTCAGTTTTCCCATTGGATTGAGGATGATAAGATGAGCTATGAGCTAGTTGAGTACCCAAACAAGAAAATAATTTCGTCCAAAAATTTCTAGTAAAAATGGGATCTCTGTCGCTTATAATAATCTTTGGGTTTCCATGTAGCTTTTAAATTGTTTCCATAAATTCAATAGCATTTGTACTTTCTTTAAATAGATGAGATAATGCACAAAAGTGTGCATACTTGGTAAGTCTATCAACTACCACCATGATGACACTCTATACTTCGGATTTAGGTAAACCTGTGATAAAATCCATTGAAACCTCCTCCCAATGTTGACTTGGAATGGATAAAGGTTGTAGAAGACCCAAGGTCTTAATTGTCTCAACTTTATTTTTCTGGCAAACCAAACATTTCGCCATAAACTTTTGAATATCATATTTAAGGCCATCCCAAAAAAAATATTTCTTCACCGTGTGGTAAGTTTTTAAAAATCCTAAGTGTCCTCCTAAGGGAGAGGTGTGCAATTCAAAAAGAATCTTTTGTTTTAGTTGGGAATTCTTACAAAGATATAAGCAATCTTTGTACCATAAGGAATCATTTTTCCAACTAAATGTATGAGATGTACTAGGATCTTGCTGCAAATTTTGAATGAGTGTCCACACTTCTTCGTCATTATTTCATTCATCCCTTTCTTTGGTTATCCAATCTTGTTGGATAATAGAAATGGCACAAAGAAATGCTTCCACATCTTCATCCTTTCTTGAGAGTGCATCTGCAACAACATTTAGCTTCCCTTTTTTGTAGATGATTTCAAGGTCATAACCCAACATCTTTGTGACCCATTTTTTCTATTCTTCTAAAGATAGTCTTTATTCCAAAAAGTATTTAAGACTATCATGATCAGTTTTTACCTTGAAGCGTATTCCCATTAGGTAAGGTCGCCATTTCTTTAGTGCATGTAGTATTACCAACATTTCCTTCTCATAAATAGCTTTCTGTAAATAATTTTCTTTCATTGAACGACTTTAAAAAGCAATGGCTCTTCCTTCTTGCATTAAAACAACACCAATTCCATTTCCTAACTCAGGCATCACATTCCACAATAAAGGTTTTTGTGAAATTCTGGCGTAGCTAAGATCGGTGCTAGGCACATTGCCTCTTTAAGATGTTCAAAGGCCATAGTTGCTTCAGGAGTCCATGAAAATGCATCCTTCTTCAATAATGTTATTAGAGGTGTTGCTATTCCCCCATAATTCTTAACAAACTTGCGATAATACCTTGTTAACCTGAGAAATCCTCACAACTACTTTATGGTTGTGGAGACTTTTCATTCCTTAATGGATTTTATTTTTTTAGGGTCTACCTTAACAACCTCCTAAGATACAATATGAATAAGATATTCCACCTCTTGTACTCCAAAGAAAAATTCGCAGGTTTTTGCATATAATTGTTTCTCCCCCAATAGTTTGAGCACCCTATCAGCATGTTGAACATGATCCTTCCAAAACCTACTATAGATTAGTATAACATCAAAAATTACTAACACAAATTTTCTAAGGAAGGGTTTGAAATTGGAATTCATCAATCCTTGAAACGTAGAAGGTGCATTGGTAAGGCCAAAAGGCATGACCAAAAGTTCATAATGACCCTCATGAGTTCGAAATGTTGTTTTCAGATTATCTTCAGTCTTCATTCTAATTTGATGATATCTTAAACGAAGATCCAACTTGCTAAAATAAATTGCTCCATGTAATTCATCCAATAATTCATCAATCACAGGAATGGGAAATTTATCTTTAATAGTGAGCTTATTGAGCTCCCTATAATCCAGACACGTGTGCCATGATCCATCCTTCTTGTGCATCAATACTACTGGAGTAGAGAAATAACTTTGACTAGGTTGAATTATACCAGCCTCTAACTTTTCTGCAATCATACATTCAATTTCGCTCTTTTGGACATAAGGATATTTGTAAGGCCTGATGTTTGGAGGAACACTTCAAGGAATCAAATGAATAGAATGATTATGATCATGAATAGGTGGGAGTCCTTTGGGAGTTTCAAACACCTTGGAATGATTGCCCAAGAATTTTTGGAGATCTAGAGAAATAGATGATTTTGATGTTGGAACTTCTAGTGAGCATAATTATGCAATTATGCCTCATTTTTCTTTATTCATAAGCTTTTTCATGACATTAGAGCTTATTATATTTCCCGACTTCCCTGTGATACCCCGTAGTTCAACTTCCTTTCCTTCCAAAAAACATTTCAAGAAAAGTTCTTGAAAATTAAAAGCTATCGTCCCCAAATATTGTAACCATTGTACTCCTAGTACAATATCAGCACCTCCTATTGGAATGGAAAGCATTGGACTATTCAATACATATTACCCCATGGTTAGCTTGATATTATGGCATTTTGTAGAGCAATTTATAGTTCCTCCATTTGCAACCATCACTTGACACTCTAGTGTTGGGTATAGGAAGCAATTCAATTCCTTGGCTACCTTACAATGAATAAAATTATGGGTACTACCTGAATCAATCAACACTATTACCTTTTTATTCTTGATATGTCCTTCTAACTTGAGAGTTTGAGGAGTGGTAATTCCTGCCAATGCATTGTATGATATGGTTGGACTCATTTATTCTTTCTTTAGGGTTGGTTCCTGGTGTATATCCTCTTCTTTTGAAGTTTCTTGTTCATTTTCTTCCTCCTCTTCACAATCTATGTAAAATAATTTCTTCTCGGCACACCTATGACCTTTAGTGTATTTGCTATCACAACTGTAGAAAATCCCTTTTGCTCTTTTTTCTTCAAATTTTTGTGGTGTCAACCTTGTAGGTTGTGGAAGTCTAGGAGTAGCAACACTTCCATCTTTATATATGTGAGTGGTAGGCTTCCTTGTCGCCATAATTTTACATTCATTTTTTCTTTCCAACCTGAATCCCTTCTCCAATGAATCAGGTTCCCAAAGGCGAGCCTCATGGTGGATGTTATCTTTTAAATTCCCTATGAAGACATCAATCATGTGTTCCTTTGGAATATCAACTACCCTTATATTAAATTTTTGGAATTCCTCAATGTGCTCCACCACTGAACCTTTTTGTTTGAGATTTATCAATTGGCTAAAGAAGGTGTCTCTCTTTGTATCCTCATAGTGTGTTATCATTTCCTCTGTAAAAATTGACCCTGTGACAATTTTTTACTGGAGCAAAGCAATCGATACCATATAAATGTATTTTGTTCTAAATAAAAAGTTGCAAGGCGTACCTTTTGTGTGTTTTGCACATTATTGAGATCAAAATATTGCTCCATCTGTAGTATCTATGTTACGAGATCCTTGCCATGAAACTTCTTTATATCGATCTTTCGAATATTGTGGGTCTTCAATCCAACATTAGAGTTTATGAAATTATGATTAACATTTATTTTTTTCTCATCATGTGTTTCCTCTACTATATTTTCTCCATTAGGAATCATTTCTTGTATCAACTTTGTCAAACCTTCCTTCAAACCTTCCATGTCTGCTTTTGGATCATTCTTCATGTCTTCCATGTTGTCTTTCATTTTTTCTTCCATGTCTTTCATGCCATTCTTCAAACTATCCATCTTAGCTTCCACGCCTTTCTTCAAAACTTCCATTTCATTTTTTGTTGCTTTTTGCGAGAGCGAAAGTTGTTACACTTGCTCTTGTAATTTTGATATATCATGTTTCACTTCTTTCTCTTCATGAGTCATAGTAGAGACTTCTGAGGGATTAATGGGTGTTGAATTATTTTTAGGGGGAATTTTAGAACCCAGTACTGATATCTAAGCTTCAATATGACCTTGGAATCCTTCAAACTAATTTTTCAAACAAGAGTTATGCAATTTGAAAAAAAATACACACCTTTTTCTTGCTTTTGAGGAGATCGATATTGAAACTAAATTATATCTATGATTTTGGATCTTCAATATCTAAAATTCAGTCCTGTAAGCCCTCTAAATCTTCTTTCAAATGCTAGAGGTCTGACCTGATTTGGATTCTTCAAGGAAAAGTTATGCCCAATATCCCACAATAACCTAATTATGGACTGGTTCAATAGAGATATTTTGTACGACGTGCCACATGTCATTTTTTCCTCCTTCGAATCTAAAATTAATACACATGAAACTATAGTCTGTTTGCTTTCAACCACTTTTTACAGAATTCCAATCCGATGCTCAGAGAGAGATTTATGATGATTTTCCCAAGGTCACCTCTTTTAGATGAAATTCGGGAGCCTGTTTGAAGCAATGAAACCATAGAATCCAAAGTTATGATTCCAAATTTTATGAAAACAGCTCCAAAAATAGAAGAAAAGAGAGATAAATGCCTTAGAAATCAGCCACTTTGAGGGGGAAACCTCCTTTACATTACATAAATGAACAATTCTTGGATGATACAAATGACAAAATCTCCTTTCTATATATAGGAGTCCATGGTGTCATAATATAATCCTAGCCGACCTAACAATAATAATGTAAGGGAACAACAATAACAATAGTTTCTTTTTATGGGGCACAATAATAACAATATGGGGGCTACAGGGTTACAAAAATAAAGATAAGGGGGCTACACTAACAATGATAAGGGAATACACTAGTAATATAGGGACCTAACATGAAATCATCCTAGTTTCTAATAATCTTTGCGAATATGGAGGGTACTTAGTTGCTATAGAAGTTGAGTTGGCTATTACAGATGTATCATCATTACTTGAATTAGTTGTTACAGGTGTATCAGTGTCATTTTTTCCTATTGTAACTATTTCTTCAAAATTCATAGGACCATCCCTGGGGGATTCACATTCCTCTTCAGTAATGACATGGTAGGCTTTTGAATTTACTACTTTTCCCAATCGGAGGTCGATCTCATTGAATTCAACATGGGTAATGTAGTAAGTCTGGAAAGAAGTGGGGGATTCTAAATTATGGGTTGCCTTATTGTTTGGGTTAGGGTTAGGTTGTACAAGTAATTGGGGACGTATGGGAGGAGTAGTAGTAGCAGATGATGTAAGAGGTGCAAATTGTAATTGATGTTGCATTGGTAATGCGGGAGTTTTTCCTCTCCAATTATGAGGCCAAGGGTATGGTTGAGATGGGGGATATTGAAAAGAGGGAGAAAGAGACCATTGATTCCATGGTGAAGGAAACTGAGATGGGGGAGGACTGGGATATTTCCATAGAAACTGTTTAGTATAAAATACATTATTCCACTAATTAAAATAAAAATCTTGGGACATACATGTTCGTCATGGTTGCCAATGTTTCTTAGATCCAATGAAGTAAGAATATTGAACTTCCTTACTTGATACCTTGAGTATTGCCTTTAGTCTCAGAAGCTTCGGGAAATGACCTATAGAGTGCTTTAAGTCGTAAATATTTCACAAGTTAATGTTGTTGACCCTGCAATCCTTCAAGGAGTGTTTGTCTTTACACTTTGGGAAAAACACGGCTAAAGCCTTATCAACTTCATCCTGTGCTTTTTTCACTTGCGTTGTTTCCAATTCGGCAGATAATGTACTAAGAATATCGGTCTTGAGATTTTCAAACAGGTTTCCAATCTCAGCTTTGGTCACACTTCCATTTTCGTATTTCTGTATTCTGACAAAGGCATCCCATGTCATGCTTCTTCCTCATGATGATCCTCACAAACACCTTAAGAAAATCTTTACTATTTCTTCATATGGTTCCTAAGATATATTCCCTTTTCTTAACAGATTCAGTATGTCAAGGTAGTCATATCTCTTCCCTTGAATAAATATTGTCTTCAATATTTATGGATCCAAATCACCATGATTAAAACTATGTAGATTATAATGAAATCGTTCTACATAATATTCCAAGCTCTCATCTTCCTTTTGCGTTATTCTGAAAAATTCCTCTTTCAAGTTCTTAGTTCAAAAATATTCCTAATATCTTTCCAGAAATGTTTTCTTCATATCTCCCCATGTCTAGATAGTAGCAGGCCCAATCCCCATAAACCATCTTAATGCTACACCTTTCAAAGTTGCAGGGAATAGTTTTAGTTTCTAACCATATAAAGTGTAGTCATAACTTCTCCAGAGAACACCAAATTCAAACAAAAAAGTATCAGGATCTTCCACAGTCAATTCATGAAAATATGGAAGAACTGATAAAGGGATATTTTTCATAGGGGATCCTCTCCTTATATCACCTATTGGAAATTCAAAGGTGGTAATAGTGGTATATGTCCCATTGTTGTTATCTCCCATTGGGATTTATCCTGATTCTACTTCTGGTGAGGGATCCTCTAAGGATTGCTTAGATTGATGGTCTGCAGATAAGGATCCTTGTGATGTCTGCTCAGATTGATCTAGAGATGGTTGTATTACTACAATTCCTAGGAGTAAAATAACGTTTTTCAGATTATTGCTCTTGATAATTCCTATTAATTTAACCTTGTCCTTCTAATCCAAAATCCCAAACTCTAGTCTCTCCTTGTTGTTCCTGAGATAATTTTACAGAACTGGGAGTTTGTAGGCTAGTTTGAGGAGAATGGGGTCCTAAAACTGAGGAACCAGAGACTCCCGATTTTGATATGGAAGTAGTAGATTTTTGTGGGCCTATTTTCCTCACGCCCTTATGCGATGTTGATTGTTCCTTCTCTACTTTTGAGACCAGTTCTTGAATGAATGTGGTTCTCCCTTGGTCAATGTTTTTATTATTCTTAGGTCGACCCCTTTTACATGTAGTTTTATTATAGTTTCTATGGTTTTCTTCTTATCCACTCATACATTCTATACATGGACCCAATATATAATTATTTGCACACCCAAAGTGTCTTAATTGTTACAGGGGTAAGCCTACTAAGGTATGTTAGAGCGATGTGCAGGTTCTTACCTCTCATCTTAACACCCAACACCTATAAAATTAGAGACATGCTTTTAAAGGAAAAATTTGCTAACACCCTAAGTGTCCTAATTGTTACAAAGGTGATCTCGCGTAGGTATGTTAGAGTGATGCGCAGGTTCTTACCTCTTGTATTACTGCCCAACACCTGTAAAATTAGAGACACACTATTGAAAGAAAAATTCAAAAGAAAAGTGTTGGCTGACTGTAACGCTACAACATTCCCCGACAATGGTGCCAAAATGTTTGGAAAGTTTAATCACTCTTAAAAAAATTGAACCACAAATATTAATTTTCAATCAGGGTAGGTATTTTTATTTCAAAGGTGTCTGCACTATCTGTGTCGATACACGAACAGCTAGGGAAAAATGCAAAAAAAATCGTTGAACACTCTTGCAGGATTTAAAGCATTCTTGTAGAAATTAAAGAAACATACTGCAGAAATTAAACTCACTCAATAAGAAAGAATTCACACTTCATAAAATTCATAATAGCAATAGGCGTGACATTCATCATTAACTATATTACAATAGTAATTGAATATTATAGATCTAACTAATCCGGTGTAGCAACATATAATGAATCTGAAAATGAAAGTGTGTATGTGCTACAATATACGCAAAAAAAATAAGAAATCCACACCAATATAAAGAAATAAATTAATCTACTACTACTATGATCGTTGCTAAAGAGGAGGGCCCTTCCTCCCTAGCAGGGTGCAAGGCTGGAACAAAAAATAGTTAAATATTAAACATGAAATCTATAAAAACATCACTAGATGTGTACTGTATTAAAATAACTGAAGAATACAAGATCAAAATGTCGATACTACTCATGTGTTGTCATCCCCTCCTTATGAGACTGAGCCTTTTTATAAATTCTTTTACAAGCCCCAAAATTAGGAAATGAATCAGTCATGAGAATCTCGCAATTCACATGCTGATCGAATTAGAATAAAATAGAATTTGTTACAAATTGTTTTCAATTAAAAGACATATTATGGTTACACCATCCTTGCTATCGTAACTTCTTAGATCCTTCTTAAACCATACACATAGAGTTACTTCTCATGATCTTCAATAGTTGTCTTAAAAATAGCGGCCACGATCTTTGACAGTTTGCGGTGTGGCAGCAACTTCACAATGTAACAACAAACTTCGGGTGTAACGACAAGCTCAGGGTGTAACAACAAGTGACAAAAACAACTGTATACCCCTAGTATTTAATAATCACAGCAACACCTGAAAGAAAAACATCCAAAATATCTCTTCCACAATTTCCCTCGTTAGCCATTCCAAAAAAGACATTGTTTCATTCAATATTTAATAGAAAATGGAATAATAATATGTCATAGAAAATATTGCGTCTATAACCAGGGAGAGTGGCATTGTGTCAAGGAATTCATAGGTTTAATGAAGGGAAATGACCAAAAATAGAGAAAAAGGTGCCTGAAATATCCTTAAATATTTCACCCAACATCTCTCCCCAACTGAAGCCACTGCATGTCCTCATGTAGATTCTTCAGAATGCTCAGGTTTCCTATCCATGGTAGTAGTGGTATATCGTTGATTTAATTATTTCAAATCATAAGCACCCACAGTGTCTTCATCAACTGACCTATATCCTTGAGTAGACATCAGCTGATCTTGCCAGGATTTGTCTTCATATCTACATAGTTGGAAGTGGGGATGGTAGTCCTCAACTGGAAGCCAAATCAAAGGAAACTTGAATTTGAGTCCTATCTAGAAATCTCCCATTGTTTTCACAATTCATGCATGCTCAGGGACTCGAGTAACAACTATCACAAAATTGGAGAACCCAAAAGGATCCCTTGCTTGTAGTCTTTCATTGCCAGCTTCTATTTGTTTCAGACGTCCGAATAATGATTTTATTTTCAGTTGTGAAAATATATTATGGAAAAACCTAACAATTCTTTTTCTATAGAGGGCTTATTGATCCACCATGTTAGGGGTGCTAATAAACTTTCTAAATTCACGCCTCATCTCAGTAGCCATACCAGGTTCTGATCTTAGCCACAGGGTTGCCTTCTCTTCATTTGTAGCTGATGATTTCATGGCAAGATGCCAATCAACTTAGTTTCTCATAAAAGATATGAAAGCATGTAACTGTAAATCCCACATATAGGAGAAAAAGTGTACAACTATATGCAAACTAGCATGCTTATCAAATATATTATGTAGAAAAATTTCACATAACAAGCTTTGTTCATCAAAATCGAATGAGAGAAAAACCTTCAGGAAAGTTCGAGTGGAGTTACTCTGATAGGGTTTGTTCTCATATATAGCCTTCAAATGAAAAAGATAAATTTCTCCCACCAGAAAATTGGATAAGAAGGAGATGGCACCCTACAACCTAAAAGGTTTAAGGCGAGTCTGTACATTTTACCTTTTTCTTCAGTCAATTCCTTGACCTGTTGTTGTAGATGTTATATTTATTCTTCCTTCTCCTTCTCGGCTTCCTTTATTTCCCACTTTATCCATTCTTATTTTAGAAATTTTTCGGCCCACTGATCCTTAAGGGTACGAATAGACTTTTGATGTTCTTCCAAGGAAATCACTCCCTTTTTCAAGGAGAGAAAAAAATGTTTCCATTTATGAAATTCTGGTATCAGCAGAAGTCTTTCTGAGTGTCACTCTGCTTCGGGGTCTCGTGTCTTTTCACATGCAACAATATTATAGGATGTAACAACATATTTTGTTTCGATTTTTTCTTCCTCGGCTGTTGGTTCTTGCGTAACAACAACTTCATCAACAGGTTCTTGTGGAACAACTCTTACTTTTTCTTCCTGAAAAACATTTTCCTCAATTGTTGGTTCTTGTGTAACAGTAGCATCATTAACAAGTTCTTGTGTTTTAGTTTCCAGGTTAAATTCCATGGGATGCTTCGTTTCAGCTGTCGGTTCTTGTGTAACAGCACCATCGTCAATGGGTTCTTGTGTATCCACCTCCCATATTTTTGTTTGAGTTTCTTTCGAGATGGTGTTTGCAACAAAAAATTGATACCCTATTGTTTCCAAACTCTTAGCACATGTTGTACATATAGGTCCCTCTGTAGTTTTCATTCCGAACTTATCAACAGGCTCTGCTAGAGTATCAAGACCTAGAACCCTTGTTTCCATTTTTCTACCCTCTAATTTCTTCTTCAATTCCTTGTTTTATGCTTCTAATTCTTTGATTTAAGCAACAAAGTTTGGGTTTCATTCTTAACTAGCAAAGGAGTATCCTCCTACTTGGCCTGTTCCTCTTTATTTTTCTTCCTTGTGTCTTCATGCTTGCTTGAATTATTTTTAGATGGAGGCGAGAGTTCTAGTCATGCGCCAACCTTGACCCTTTTATTTGATTTTTTTCCACCTATTTGTTTCTCCAACGATATTTTCTTGATTCTGATTCCTGAGGGCTGCCCCGTTGTTGAAAATGCAACAAGATGATGGAGCTTAGTGAAAAGAAGTCGCCTTCACTAAGTGGGCCCGCAGGCTATTTTTGGCGCAAAGTCTATTTTTAGACTATGTCTATTTTTATACATATAGATCATGGTCTATGAGTTGCAGGATGCTATTTATGGATGATTGGTCGAGTTGGTAAAAATAGATGGACCTCTATTTTTAGACATTGGGCGGTTTCTATTTTTAGACTGTCGAGCTAAAAATAGAACAGTCAAATATTATTAACCCTTAATAATATTTAGACTATAAACATTATCTTATCCTCTTGGAGCACTTCAGTTTGATGCTTGGATGTATTATGCATGAAGCTTAAATAGTGTGTAATCAGGATAATCTCGGTGAATAATTCAACAATTATTCAAATTTCTACATGGTATCGGAGCGAGAATTGATCATCGGATCTATTACAGTGATTACAATTTATTTCGGTAGACAGAGTCTGTAAGCGGGCCAGGTAGCCTCTGGATCCATTCTTTCCTTTGAAAGGTGATATATCCAGTAAACGCCCCTACAGTCAATCTCTGTGCTAGATATACTTTGTTCTCACATATCCAGAAGCGGTTGAGTTTGAGCTGGTGGAATTCGAATTTTGCAGCAATTTGTTTTCTTGGTGCGGGAGTTGAAATGTCTTTCAATAGATTGCGACTGGAGTATGCCCTTGAGGGCAGCTCGAATTATGTTGCATGGAAGGACAGGATGGAGGCGATATTAGATGATAACGGGCTGAAGGAGTTCATAGATGCTGAGGTCCCAAAGCCTATTGATGCTGCTCAAGTGGAGGCTTGGCAAAAGAAGATGGCGAAATATCGAAGGATTCTGTTGGAGGGCGTGAAGGATCACATTGTATCCATCCTGCATGGAAAAGCTTCTCCATACTTGATGTGGAAAGCGTTGACAGATCTATTCCAGAGCAAGAGCGACCAGAGGAAGTTGGCGCTCAAGGATAAACTCAGAAACATTAAGATGGAGAAAGGCGACAGTATCGCCAAGTACCTCACGAAGTTCACTCAATGCAGAGATGAGTTGGGAAGTGTGGGGGTGACTGTCGATGATGAGGACTTGGTGGACCTGGCTCTCCTTGGTCTTCCAAAGAGTTGGCATTCCTATCAGGACTCTGTCAATGGTCGGGAGAAGTTGCCGGGATGGGAGCGACTTTGGTCGGATCTCATGCAAGAGGAGATAAGGCGGACTACCAGGGACAGATCTTCATCAAAGGAATCTGATGAAGAAAATTGCGCTTTGGCTGCCAAAGCAAAGAAGGGGAAGAGCAAGAAAGCTTCTCAGTCTAGTGCAAAAGGCAAGAAGCAAGACATGTCCAAGGTGAAGTGCTTTCACTGTCACCAGCACGGACATTGTGCCACAAATTGTCCACAGAAGAAGAAAAATAACCATGCTGCTGGATCTGCAGCGGGAGAGGCCTTAGCCTCACAGTTTGAGCTGGATTTTTTGTTGATCGCATGCTTGGTTTCAAGTGTGATGGGATCAGTATGGTTCTTGGACAGTGGTGTGTCATTTCACATGACCGGAGATCAGGATTTGTTTTCGCATCTGCAAGGAGTCCGATCTGAGTGCACATCGAGATGGGCGATGATGGTAGATACAGTGCGACTGGTATCTGTACCATTTCCTTTGAGAGGGAGTCTGGTAAACCTTTCATATTGAAGGAAGTTTTGTATGTTCCAGGATTGATGAAGAACCTGATCTCTGTGGCGATGTTGGAAGACAAGGGGTATGATGTGGTCTTCAGCGAAGGAAAAGCCTTCCTGCGCAGTAAGACTACTGATGAGACCCCGAAGATAGGGGTTCGAGTCAAGAACCTTTATCAGTTGCAAGTAGATGGCTGCGCAGCAATGGCATGCAAGGCGGGAGAAGTGGTGAGCCGGGATGATGAGGGTGAACTGTGGCACAGGAGATTGGGCCACCTTCACCATAGAGCTTTGAAGATACTGCAGCAGATTTCTACTGGGCTTCCTAAGGGCACTCTTGCGCGCCGCATCAAGGCAAGGGGTGTACCTTAGGGAAAAATTTGTGAAAGCCACCTTTTCACGAGAAGGATAGTCGCGCCACGACGATCTCTGAGAGAGTTCGTACATGTGTGGACCTTTCGCAGCAGCTTCCAAAGCACAAGTACTATGTGATATTTGTTGATGATTTTTCTCGGTATTGATCTTCTTCATGCAGAAGAAGAGCGAGACATACTCAAAGTTCGTGAGTTCTCTCAAAGTTCGTGAGTTTAAGGTGTCAAGTTAAGAAGGAATCCTGGGGAAGCATGTGAAGGCTCTTAGGAGCGATAATGGTGGTGAATTCATCTCTCGCTAATTTCAAGGACTTTTGTAGCGTGTATGGGATTCGAAGAGAGCTCATCGCACCCCATAACCCACAAAGAGAATCTCGTGTTGCCGAGCAAGAACAGAACGACGGGGGCCACGCTTGCTGTTGCATGATCAGGGCCTACCCATTCACTTGTGGGCTGAGGCATGCAATACAGCAGTGTATGTGCAGAACCGTTGTCCTCACGAGGTTCTTGGCATGAGTACACCAGAGGAGGCATTTTCTGGCAAGAGGCCTGATATTTCTCATCTGAGAATTTTTGGCTCACCTGTCTACATGCATGTGACGAAGGATGCCAGAAAGAAGCTGGATCCGACCGCAGAGGTTGGAATATTTTTGGGGTACACTGATACACCTCACAACTATCGTGTGTATTTGGCAGACAGTCGCAAGACTGTTGTGCGACGGGATATCAAATTTCAGGAGGAGAAAGCCATGAAGTGTTCGCTTGAGAGGGAGCCACACTTGCATGCAGAAGAGGAGCTATTAGTTCCTAAGGAGGAGCTTCCGGATGTGGATCAGCCACAAGAGGAAGTTCATGGAGTGGAAGAGACTACCTGCGGGGCCGCCAACCACTCGCAGGGGCGGCGCACAGCAGGTTGCTGAGCGACCGGCTCAAGATGCAGAGAAGGGGTTGTAGGAGTACCTACAAAGACAAATACAGGCAGACAACATCGACCGTACACTGGATACATGGCTCTTGTGAGAAAATGTGTCGTGATAGAGCCATCCTCTTTTGAGGAAGCTGTGGAGGACCCCGCATGGGTAGATGCCATGGTGGAAGAATATGATTCTATTGTTAGAAACAGTGCATGGGAGATTGTCCCGCGACCGAAAGGGAAATCAGTGGTGGGTTCGCGATGGATCTACAAAGTGAAGCAGGTGGCTGACGGGAGTGTGGAGAAGTACAAGGCAAGATTTGTTGCCCGTGGCTTCTCACAGATCGAGGGGATCGATTATGAGGAGACCTTTGCACCTGTCGCAAGGTAATCTTCCATACGGACGATCCTAGCTCTCTCAGCGCAGATGGGATGGCACATCCATCAGATGGATGTGAAGACTGCGTTCCTCAACGGAGTCATTAAGGAGGAGGTGTACATAGAGCAGCCCGAAGGTTTCGAGATCTTCAGCAGTGAGTCGCATGTCTGCAGACTCAAGAGAGCACTGTATGGGTTGAAGGAAGCACCTCGTGCTTGGTACACACGAATAGACAGTTATTTCACCGGACTTGGATTCTCCAAGAGTGAGGCGGACCCTAACCTGTACCAGATTGTGGTGGAGGGGAAGTTGCTGATCATTGTACTATATGTAGATGATCTGATTTTGACGGGTGATGAGCTGTTGATACTTTCATGCAAGGAGGACCTTGCTAGAGAGTTCGAGATGAAGGACTTGGGCCTCCTTCATTATTTCCCGGGATTGGAGATTTGGCAGCGCAGTGGAGGACTGTTTGTTTCTCAGGGCAAGTATGCCCGGGAGATTCTGGAGAGGTTCAACATGCATGGCTGCAAGCCTGTTGACACTCCTCTTCCTGGTGGTTTGAGGAAGGAGGATGCTACTTCAGCGGAGGTAGTGGATGCCACTGTCTATCGACAGTTGGTGGGGTCGCTTATGTATCTGGTCAATACACGACCCGATATATGCTATGCTGTTAACCAGCTTTCGCAAGCTATGGTTAAGCCTACCAAGCTCTTCTGGAAGGCAGGCAAGCATGTATTGTGTTATCTTAGAGGCACATCGGGATATGGCTTGTGGTACAGACAGGAGGATGAGGTGAAGCTGTGTGGCTTCACGGATGCAGATTGGGCAAGGAGCCCAACGGACAGAAAGAGCACATCCGGAGGGATCTTCAGTATGAGGTCGACAGCAGTTTCTTGGTACAGCAGGAAGCAGAGATCCGTGGCACTCAGTTCAGCAGAGGCTGAGTATATGGCAGCAAGCTTGGCTGCATGCGAGGCCATATGGATGAGGAAGATCCTAGTCGGGTTGTTCGAGTCGCACTTGGAGCCTACTGTGATTTATTGTGATAACCAGAGTTGCATTAAACTCTCGGCTAATCCAGTATTTCATGATAGATCCAAACACATCGACATCAGGTACCATCATATCAGAGATTGTGTGCAGCGGAGAATCATGTTACTTTCATATATTCCTACGGAGGATCAGGATGCTGATATCTTGACGAAGGTGCTCACCAGGAGCAAATTAGAATACCACAGAGGCAGGATAGGGGTTGCAGATAATCCATATCTTGTTGAGAGGGAGTGTTGAAAATGCAACAAGATGATGGAGCTTAGTGAAAAGAAGTCGCCTTCACTAAGTGGGCCCGCAGGCTATTTTTGGCGTAAAGTCTATTTTTAGACTATGTCTATTTTTAGACATATGGATCATGGTCTATGAGTTGCAGGATGATATTTATGGATGATTGGTCGAGTTGGTAAAAATAGATGAACCTCTATTTTTAGACATTGGGCGGTTTCTATTTTTAGACTATCGAGCTAAAAATAGAACAGACAAATATTATTAACCCTTAATAATATTTAGACTATAAAGATTATCTTATCCTCTTGGAGCACTTCAGTTTGATGCTTGGATGTGGCACATGCAGCTGACAGAAGGAAATACGCTTTTCCTAAGGGTTAGTTGAGCTATTGCATGGTTGACTTCGGTTAGAACTCATGTGGCAGAGTTTGGTGGAGTTGATGAGACAGTTGGTGGAGTTGTGTTCGGTTTAACTTAGTTGAACTAGTTGTATTTAGTCTAACTGATAAATACACTAGTTATGAGTGGTGTGAATTAATTATTAATTAATTCACTAATTATTAACTCATAAATCAACTAAAGAATACATCAGTTAACTGCAATGCATGGATAGTTCAGTGGAGACCAGTGTTAGAGGTGGGTGAAAGGGTGAGTCTACTATCAGTTGTGACTATAGCTGTGCATGAGATTTTCACACACATTGATTGAGATTGCCAATGAGGATTGCGCAGTACAAGCCAGGTGGATTCGAACTTGGATCTCATCATTATTCATCTTGGATTGCGCAGTAGAGGCAGGCAGACTTGTGGAGGAGATTTGAACCTGTGACTTGTTCATCTTCCGTGCTAGTTTTGTGTGTAGCATGTGAGATAGTGCTGAGAGCTGTGAGAGCTTTGTGCTATGTATTGTTACATGTTCTCTATCATTATAATATACAGATAGTTGGGGGTTTTCAGCTGTAAGCTTTCCCCATTACATACCGTGTTTATGTGTGCTTGACTATTGTGTTTATGTGCGCATGCGACTGTTTCTATTTCCGCATATTGATGATCAATTGTAGAAGAGGTTATGTATTATGCATGAAGCTTAAATAGTGTGTAATCAGGATAATCTCGGTGAATAATTCAGCAATTATTCAAATTTCTACACCCGTTCCTTCACTACCTGAGTTTCTTCCGAAGCGTTAGTGGAGGTTTCAACTTGTTTCCAGCATGGGTTTCTTATCGTTTTGCTAATGAAATCCTCCCAGCTTCATCCTTGTTTCTCCAGGGCTTCCATTATGATAAATTTTATAAGTCCATTATTAGTGATACAACTTTCCGTGTGTGAGGAAACCTTTACCGCAAAATCCATATTCTTCAAATTTTCCAATAGGAAGTAAGGAAGGCTTATCAATTACTTGTGCCGAAGATGATTCAGCAGCGGAAAATGATAGTTAAAAACTATAATTTATCATCCGTCACATGTAATATATTTAATGATAAATAAGGAAACATCATTCCATGGTTTTGGAAGGGAAAGGTGGTCAATTCCCCTACCCTTATTGACAAATTATTCTTCTCCCTACAAAAATTCAATTTTGAGGGATGGGTCATTGATTTTATGATTGAACCGTTTCTTCCCTTCAGATCGAAGTGTTGATACCCTAAAAACTGCTTCTCTTATAACCTCCAACTTTAAACCTCTAACCTATGTTTGATTCCTGTTCAATTTTAAAGAAAATTCCAGAGCAACACTTTCATCTGAACCCTTGAGTCGCTCAAAAAACTTGAGCTAACCTGCTTCTCTGAAAATTTGATATGCCTATGGGAAATTATCCAATGCCTTGGTGGAATTTGGCTCATGTCTTACCGCTGCTCCTCTCATCCTTTGTTACAGACAATGCCTCTACTCACAGTCACAATTCTTGAAAAATATGTGAAATGAGGATGCAGAGCTTCGTCGAGGCAGATATCAGGGCAGTAAGCAAGGATGTTGGGTCAAAAAACCATGCAATGTGAGTTATCATTTCATTATTAATCTAGAGATGTGGAATTATGGCTTGGGTACAGCTCACACTAATGACATGATCGGTATAAAAAGGTGGTAATTATTGCAGGATTTGTTAATGCTTACAGGATTTGTCACTTCAAATCAAGTTTTATTATGGATCGCAAAATTATTCACCCTGCCAAAATTTTTGGACAGATTAATCACTCTTAAAACAACTGAACTGCAACCATTAATTTTGAACCAGGGTAGGTCTTTTTATTTCAAAGGTGTCTGCACTATCTGTGCTGATACATGAACAACCAGGGAAAAAGGAAAAAAATGTTGTTGAACACACTTGCACGATTTAAAGAATTCTTACAGAAATTAAAAAAAATATTGCATAAATGAAACTCACTCAATAAGAAAGAATTCACACTTCATAAACTTCAGAATAGAAATAGGCGCGCCATGCATAATTAACTAGATTGCAACAGTAATTGAATATTATAGATTTGACAAATACGGTGTAACAACATATAATGAATCTTAAATAAAATTTGTGTCTGTGCTACAATATATGCAACAAAAATAAGAAATCCACACAAATATAAATAACTCAATTAATGTACTACTACTATGATCCCTACTAAAGAGGAGGGCCCTTCCTCCCTAGCAGGGTGCACGGATGGAACAGAAACTAGTTAAAGATTCAACAAGAAATTTGTAAAAACATCACCGTATATGTACTGTATTAAAATAACTGAAGAATAGATTATCAAAATTTCGGTATTATTCATGTGTTTTCATCCCCTCCTTATGAGAATGAGCCCTTTTATAAAGTCTTTTACAAGCCCTAAAATTAGGGAATGAATCAGTGATGAGATATTACAATTCTCGTGTTGATCGAATTATAATAAAATAGAAGTTGTTACAAACTATTTTCAATTAAAATACCTATTATGGTCACACTATCCTTGCAATCGTAAGTACTCAAATCTTTCTTCAACCATCTACATAGAGTTACTTCTCATGATATTCAACATTTGTCTTAAAAATAACGGCCATGGTCTTTGACAGTTTGCGGTGTCGCAACAACTTCACATTGTAGCAACGAACTCGGGGTGTAATGGCAAGCTCGGGGTGTAACAACAAGTGATAACAATAGTCTTCTACCCCTAATCTTTAATAATTACAACAACACCTGAAAGAAAAATATCCAAAATATCTCTTCCACAATTTCCCTCGTTAGTCATTCCAAAAAAGACATTATTTCATTCAATATTTAACAGAAAATGGCATAATAATATGTCAGAGAAAAGATTGCTTAAGTAAATAGGGAGAGTGGCATTGTTTCAAGGAATTCATAGGTTTAATGAAGGGAAATGATCAAAAATAAGGAAAAAGGTGCCTGAAATATCCTTAAATACTGCACCCAACACATTTCATTATTCAATTATGTGTGGATGATCTATTCATCACTGGTGTGGAGAGAAGAATTTAATAATGCAAGAAGATGTTGGTAGCTTAATTTGAGATGAAGGATCTAGGATTGATGCACTACTACCTAGGTCTAGAAGTACGGTAGAAACCCAGGGAGATATATTTGGGGCAAGGAAAGTACATCATCAAAATGTTGCAGAAATTTAGGATGATGGAATCCAAGCCCATGACTACTCCTATGAACACCAATCTCAAGAATTTGTGGGGTTCTAACTCAAGTCTCGTGGATCCTACCTCCTATCGTCACTTTGTGGGCTCTCTAATGTATCTGGTAAACACTAGTCCAAATATATGTTTTGCAGTAAACATGCTTAGTTAGTTTCAATTGGAGCCTCGTTATGATCACTGGATAGCTTCCAAACACATATTGAGTTATCTTTGTGGCACTATACATCACTTCCTAAAGTATTATAGTAAGGAAGTCAAGTTAATTGGCTTTGCAGATTCTGATTGGGGTGGCAATGAGACTGATGGAAGAAGCACTACAAGTGGATGTTTTGTTCCAGGGTTTGCTATAATTTCATGGATGAGTAGAAAACAAGATCTTGTTTCTTTTAGTGCTGAGGCAAAATATGTAGCTGCATCTGAAGTAGGGAAGGAGGTTGTTTGGTTAAGGAAGCTTCTGATATATTTGTTTGAGAATTATTTGGGTCCTACTGTGATTAATTGTGATAATAAAAGTTGTATCAAGATGTTTGGAGATCCCTTGTTTCATGCTAGGATGAAGCATATCAACAATAAGTTCCACATTATTAGGAACTTGGTGTATGATAGGATCGTGAAGTTGGAGTATGTCTTGACAGATGAACAAGTAGCAAACATACTAACAAAGTCTCTTCATAATAATAACTTTGAATATCTAAGAAAAATTCTTGGTTTAGTAGATATTGTTGATTGTATTGATGATAAGAAATTTTGTTGAGGCTTTGCGAGTGAAGAATTGCCTGGGAGGTCATCAGGCCGACACTTTATACTGATGTCTAGGTCTCAAAGTAAGGAGGGTTGCATTGGTCGGATGCACACCTAGATCCTTGGGTTGGTGGTTAGTAAGTAAGCCTAATGGTACCTAGAGAGGTTGCAAGCTTTAGTCCACCTTAGTCCCACTTGGATAGATTTCCCTGGTCAAGAATTTAGTCCATGGAATTTTGGTGCCTAAACTCTTGAGAGACCATTAGATATATTTCCCTGATTAGGAATCTAGTCTATGGCATGTGGTGCCTAAACTCTTCATAGTTCAAATAGTTTGAGATCTTCCATTGTATTTGTGTATTATGAGTGTTGAAGAATGTAACTATGTTCAATCTTCATAAAACATATTTGAGTCATTATTTAATGTACTTGTCAAAAGAATAAATAATTTTTTTTATATTATTATAACAATGACTTATTAAATCATGGGTTTCATGCTTGGGTAATATTTATATTAGTCAAAGTCCCCATTGTAGACTCCTAGGATTAATATTGAGTCAATAGAGTCATTATACATTTAAAGAGACCTTTCTTGGGCTTTTGAATCATTTAAAAATGTTTAATATTGAGTAAAATATGAATTATGTCACCTCCACACCAAGTCAGCCTAAAGGAGATCAATTCGGCCTAAAGCAGACCAATTTGACCTCACCTGGAGCCTATAAATAGAAGGATATTGAATTTATTTGGAAGATCTCATCTCAAGCAAGTTCGATATCTATTTCGAAGCAGAAAAAGTGCGAAGTGGGTCAAGAAATCCAAAAGGACTACGAGTTGGTTAAAATTCAAAGAGAAGAAAAAAAGTGAAGTTTTGGTGCTACTGTCTCTCTCTTTCATGCCCTAGTTTGGTAGATCGAACTCCTTTTATTTTTCTGCTTCCATTTGATGCCTGATGTCTTAAGTTGCTTCATAGTCAAATTTTTCGGAGTCAATATACTATTGTTATAGGGTCGAAGATCTAGAAAGTCTAACTTGTTCTGGAGGAAAGGTTTGTTCTATGTCTAGGGTGAAGAGTCTCAAAGAAAACTATTGAAGGAAGATAATTTTGGCTGTGTTTTCCCCTAGAGAGGGGTTTTTCCCTAGCATAGTGCCCACATCTTATGTCTTGTGTTTTTTTGACCTTCCTACACACATAAGTTGGTAATTTTTTTATGGAAGATAATTTAATAAAGAAGTAAAATAATCCAACATAATTCACAAGTAATTATCAAGAAAGAGGAATCAAACCCTAATCTACTTGCATTGATTTCTCAACACTCAGTCATCTCATAGCCCATCTCACTTTTCCCATCCTCAATCTAAGAGGAAAATTGAGATTGTGAATAAATGTTTAGAAGTATGTATGAATTGTTTTGCATCAAATAAACAAACACAATGGGTCAAGTGGTTTCCATTAGCATTATGGTGGTACAACACATCTTTCCATACTTCATAAAAAATGTTCTTATTTATGGCATTCTATAGATATCATCCTCCATCCACCATATCACACTTGGAAAGGGGCTATAAAGGTTAAAGTAGTGGAATACCACATCTAGTACCAACAACATGTTCTCAAACCATTGGAGTAAAACTTGGTTATAACACAAAATAGGATGAAATAAATATTAGATCAACATCGCAATGAAAGGGAATTTGATATTTGTGAGACTACATCCATATAAGTATAAGTTCCTAAAGCAACAAAAGAAGGAAAATAAGTTAGCACCGAAGTATTATGTCCCTTATAAAGTGTTGCATAGAATTGAAAGTATGAATTACAAATTGCAGTTATCTCCATCTTCACACATGCATCCAATCTTTCATGTTTCTTGCTTAAAGAAGGTAATTGATAACAAGATCCCAATAATTTTTTTTTTACAATAGATTAATGAAGAAGGGGAAATCATACTTGAACTAGAATCATCCTGGAAACAAGGATATATTTTTTTTCGAAATCAAGCAATTATCGATTACCTCATCGAATGGAAGAACTTGCCCATGGAATATGTGACTTAGGAAGATGCATTGTTTATGCAAAAACAATCATAGTTAATCAAGTGTTGATTAAAATAATCATTTAAGGGGAGGTGCATGTTAAGCCATATATAAGCCCCATGTTAACCCTAAAACACCTTATTAAGCCATAAATATTGAGTTATTACTATTCTATTGTTATATTTTTATGTCAGCGAGAACCACTCATCGTACAATTTCATTATAATTTGTACCCTTTGTCTCCTATATATATACCAATGAGACCTAGTATTAGGATCATAAATTCTTGTCTTATACATTGTATCTATTGTAGAAGGAGGTTTTCCCATCAAAGTGGACTATATTATTGGTTTTTTATTATTTTTAAGGAACAAGATTTATAGCACTAAGTAGGCTGAGATGAATGAAGAGAAAGTTTGTCAAGACACAAGAGTTTTGAGAGATTGTTCTCTATTTTTTTTTAAATGTGGTTCATAGACCCTAGATATCAGTGACCATGATGTCCATATAATATTTGTACTAGGAATATCCACCTATGTAATATTCCTAATATGAAATTAATAATAAATATAGAGCTATGAACTAGAACAGCAATGCATAAATTAAAACTCAAACACCTAAATCAATACACCAACAAAATAGGGAAAGGTAGTTGAGCCATTTTATTAAAACTGGAGAAATGGGTATATATGGGTGAGAACAATGGAACCTAGGCTTGCTCATGTAAGCTATGCAAAACCAAAGTGGAAATCAGAAGACCCAAGTGTTGGAATTTCTCCCCATAAAATCTATGCACAACTGAAAAATTCTATTATTTGATGCTGGAATGGAACTAGAATTCTAACCTCAATATAGCCTAAAAAGTATGCAAAAATAGCCATGGCCTCCTCTCACCAAACCCAAAAAAACTCAAAATGTTTTGGGTTGATTCACGCTAACCCTGGAGCCCCTACCAAGTGTAAATTTTCCTCTTTAGCTGGCAGTGCACGTTACAAGAAATGTACTATTGTCGTATGCCCAAATTTCCCTCACTAAAGTGCCCCCAAAATCTCTGTAAATTCTCCTCTGGAAATACCTTCTTCCTCCAAATATTAACTCCAAACTCCCCTTTCTCCAACCCTTGTGCAGACTCTGCCTAGTGACCTATGTGCACTACTAGAAATGGAGAAATTCGGCCCTACAAAATAGTGTCAAAATCTCGGCCTTAAGGTAAGAAAGTATTATGAAAACTCTTGGATCCTCCAACTCTCTGTAGCTTCTCCAAATGAAGACTCGTGAACTTCCTCTATGCCCAAGAAGTGCACAAAACTAGATTACTCATGCTTTATGGAAGCCCGAAAATGGAATCCCCAACTTCCTCATTAGGGTGACACTCGAAGTTCTGCAAAATGAGGTTGGAATTTCACCCAAAAGTCCAGTGCTAAACAACACCTCTTTTAATGCTCAACAACTCCAAGAGAGTATGATTTTTGAAATGAGATAGAAAAAATATACCAAATGATGACCTCCTTCCCTTATTTATAATTGTTGTTCCTCTCTCTCTTGGTAGACCCCATCTTCCACCAAATCGCACCCCTTTCTTCTCTCTCTTCCTTCACAAGTGTGAATTACCTCTTAAGGTTCAATTTTCCTTTTCTCCTAAGTCCCAATACCAAAAATGTCTCCAAAGCCAAAATTGTCAAAATTGTGTTATTCCCAAATAATTTAGGAAATTGGGGATATTGCAGTCCTTGCCAAAATTTACTTGACATCAAGAAATTGCAATGTCGGATGCTATAACACTTGTTCACTCTCCCAAGTAACTTCCTTATCAGGTAAGTCCTTACATATGACAAAGGAACTCCCTAATGATCCTATTACAAATCTTCCTCTCTCGCACCTCCAAAATGGCCTCCAGAATCAATATCAAATTCCCCTCATCATCCAACAGTGGTAACGTTGTAGTAGTTGTAAATTTTTGTATCAAGGCCTTCTTTAGGCATGACACATGGAACACCACCTTGCTCCCTAGTGGAAGTGCCAACTCATGGGCTACTTATCTTACATGCCTAGTCACCCTATAAGGTATGTATAAGCGAGGATTAATATTTTTCCCCCTTCTGCTTGAGATTTGAATGTCTGTATGATTGGAGGCATAAGTATACCATGTCCCCAACCTGAAACTACCTCTTAAAATTGTTCCGATATGCATAAATATTCTTTTGGTTCTACAAGGTCTACAAGTTATCCTTGAGAGCCCTAAGAATCTATTGGCTCTCATGGATCAAATCACTCACCCCTAGGGCCTGCCTGTCTCCAAACACCATGTCAACAAAAGACAAAGAATCATAACCATAAAGAGCACAGAAAGGTGACACACCAATGGACATATTATAGGTGGTGTTGTAGCAATACTCCCCAAGGTGTAACCACTTCACCCACACTCATTGCTACCCTGTGACATAGTTTCTCAAGTATTCTTACAACCACTTGTTCACTATATCTATTTGACCGTCATTTTATGGGTGGTAACTAGTACTAGGAGTGAGCTCAGTCCTCATCAATATAAATAAATCCTGCTAGAATCCCCCCATGATCCTGTTATCCCTATCACTGATAATGGTCTTGGGAAGAAAATGCAATCTGACCACCTCTTGGAAGAAAATATCAGCCACTTGTGAAGCTTAGTAACTTGAAAAAGTGGGAAAACTTATTCAGACTATCCACCATCACATAGATGTAGTTGCAGCCCTAAATAGTTGGGAGTCCCGTGATGAAATCCATACAAATTATCTCCCACTTCTGCTCTGGAATAAGGAGAGTTTGGAGTAACTCGGACGGATGTGTGTTCTCCCCCTTATTAATTTGGTAGGTATTGTGCTCCTGTAAATTCCTTAAGACACACCCCTTGAGGCCCCTCCAAGTGAATTTCTCTCTAATAGTTCGGTAAGTTTTGAGAAACCCTAGATGACCTGCCATGGGTGAATCGTGGGTTGCCTGCATGATCCTCTCTTGTAGCTGTGATCCTTGAATCAAGTATATCATGTTCCTATAATATATCAGCTCGCCCATCATGATGTCCATGTCATCCCCGAATGATCCATCCAAGATCTTGCATGCCTACTAGTTCTTGGATTACTCCACTAAATTCTGCACCCTCCAATCTTGTGTGATGTCCATGAGAGAGAGTGTCGTGGGTCTCTAGATGGTGTGTCCGACACCACATTATGCTTCCCCTTGACATACTCTATCTCAAGATCACACACTTGGATCTTATTGATCCACTTATGTTTCCTATAATTAAGCTCCTTCTTCTTTAAGAAGAATCGAAGACAGTTGTTATCAGTCTTCACCCTAAACTGGTTCCCCACTAGATACTTCTAGAACTTAACCAAAACATGCATGATGGCCAACATCTCCTTGTCATATATAGAATATAACATCTCGTAATCCTATAGTTTTCGAATCTCGAAGGCTATAAAGTGTCCTCCCTGCATCAAAATGACACCAATGCCCACACCAAAAGCATGACACTCCAAAACAAAGGGTTGCAAAAAATCAGGTAGTGCCAATACTAAGTAGCTACTCATCACTACCTTGAGACACTCAAACGCCTCATGTGTTGCATCTATCTACTCAAAATACCCCTTCTTCATGAGATCTATGAGGGGTGCTACCAACTTTGAAAACCCCTTCACAAACCACCTGTAGTAGTTACACATACCTAGCAAACCCCACAACTCTATCATGTTCCTGTAGGCTAATCCATAATGACCTGGAACTTCTCATGATGCACAAAAATCCCATCCTCTCCAATCACATGGCCTAGGTATAACATATCCATCAAGCCAAACTCACACTTAGGCATCTTGGCATACAACTCTCGCTCCTCCAAGATGCACAACACCTCCTGATGCTCCTCCCAAGTCTTGTTGTATATCATGATGTCATCCAAGAACACCAATATATACTTGCACAAATGTTTGCAGAACACATGGTTCATGCAAGACTATAAAGTAGATGGAGCATTAGTCAACCCAAAGGGCATAACCAAATACTCAGAATAAGCATAATGGCATTAGAATGTTGTCTCAAGATGTCCTACTCCCTCACTTAAATTTGATGATACCAAGAGCACAAGTCTATCTTAGTGAAGTACTTGGCCCCTCTAAGCTCATCCATTAACTCATCAATTCATGGAATGGGATATCGATTCTTCAACGCCTTCTTATTCAAGGACTTTTAGCCTATGCACATGCACTGAGTCCCATCCTTCTTCTTCACCAACACCACTGAAGAAGCAAAGGGTATAGAACTTGTCCTGATATGACCCAAAGACAATAAATCCTGCATGGATCACTCAATCTCATCCCAGTAAGCCTTGGGATGTTGGTAGGGGGTGGTGATGAAAACATTGACCCCCTCATCAAGCTCAATCGAGTGCTCAAAGCCTTTATCTGGTGGTCGGCCTGGTGGAATGTCTACAAAAATCCCTTGGTGCCTTTCCAACACCGCTAGAATATCTGGGTGTGGCTGCCTTGCCTGGGTCCATGTCTCTGAAATCTTGAGCTCCACTACCCATGTTATGTCCCCATGCCACACATTTTCCTCCGTCTAGTTGGTTGACACTATTTATGGTGGATAAAAATGCATGCCTCTCGATAAAACCAACTTCCCATCGGACCCCATAAACTCCATATCCAATGCCCTTAAATCTTCAATGACATGCCCAAGAGAGTACAACCACAAGACACCCATCACCATGTTGGTGTCTAGCACATTCACTACAAAGAAGTGATCGGTGACTGAATGGTTCCCCATAGTCAGGGTCAACTTGGGGACATATCTTGTGCACTACATGGTCTGGTTCCCTAGCACTAGTATTGAGAATTCCTCAAAGTAATCTCTGTGTGACCCTATTTTCTCTATCATATGGGCATCAATGAAATTGTGGCCAACCCACTGTCTACCAACACCAACACACACTGCCCCTGAATAGTGCCCCTAATCTGTAGTGCCAAGTATCTCGGAACTGCCATGAGTGAAGAAATGGCATCGCCTGTGGGAACTATGAAACTCGTGTCTCCTCCAGCTCCCTAAGGCTCACCCTCTCCTCCAACAACCTCATGCTATATATCCTCCTCTAGCTCACTATCTGAAAATACCTCTATATAATGGACCTTGCACTTAGTGCATTTGTGTCTTGGGGCCCATGGCTCTTGGCAGGTGAAGCAAAGCTCCCTTCTCCTGAGATCCCTCTTGGACTCATCACCAAGCTACCCTCATCCCATCAAATCCTTATATGGAGGTTTGGGGTCTCTACCCCTCTGAGGAAAGGTAGGCCTAAGAGGTGTTGGCGCTCTAGTCTTAGGGATCACATCTAACATGTCCCTAGTCCGGGTAATAACATCATGTAGCAACAAGAGCCTATAATCCCTAGCCCATATATGCAAGGTTTATGACAACACCTTAATAAATAGAATGATCAAACTCACCTCCGAAATATCATAAACTATCTGTAATATTCCCAATTTTGTGAATGCAAGAATTGCAAAGGGTTTTGCCGAATTTTGATAAAAAGGGCACAAATATTATTTTTAATAGAAAAGTGTGGCAAAATAATATTTGATGGGAAGATGGTGACACATATTATTTTATTGGATAATGGTGGTAAAATATTATTTTATTAGAGAATGGCGACAAATTATTATTTTATTAAAATGGAAGCAAAAGTCACTAAGTGGAAAATGGCCCCCACCAATAAAATAATATTAAAAAGGAGTCTAGAAGCATGGGGAGAAATCATAAAAGGAGGATGGACTAATTTTTTTACCATATTTTTGCTATCTATCTTCAAAACTTGAACTCTCTTATAGTTGTTGAGCACAGGAAGAGAAATGTTGCTTAGCATAGGAGTTCTAGGGAGAATGCCACCCTCATTTCGAAGAACTTCAGGTGCCTCTCTAGTGAGGAGTTTTGGGATGTTTATTTCGGGATTTTCCAAATGAGTTTCATTTTAGGTGTCATCTATTTTTGTTCAATCCTTGGGCACATAGGTAACTCAAGTTACTCATTAGAGGACCAACTATTTTGAGTTATAGTTCCAGTTACTTTGCAAGTGGCTTTCTCCATTGGTGCCGATGATTTTTGGGTGGATTTGCAAGGTTGGAGATTAACACTATTTGAGGGTTAAAATTTTCAATTTTGGCAGTGCATAGAGCTCACTGGAGAAATATTGCATAGGAGTAGAGGAGGGTTTATTTTCGAAGGAGATTGGGCTAGAGAAAAAGGGTAATTTCTAGAGGGGAATTGGTGTGGAATTTCGATGGCATCTCAAAGGAGGATTTGTACACATCTTAGCAGAGATATTCCTGGAGTGTGCATAGCCAACCAGAGAGGGAAATTTGTGCTATTTATAGAGCATTCCAAGTATTATTCAACTCTAAGATCAACATTCCAGCCAACAACCAACACCAAATTATTTCTAGGTAGTGCGTAGATCACTCTGGGGACACTTCAACACTTGAGTTAGGGCTCTCTCTTTTGGGTTTTGCTCGGCTTGAATATCAAACCTAGGTTCTATCATTTTAATGCATTTTATGCACCCTTTCCCAGTATATTAATATGGCTCATAATATTTTGCTAGTGTCTATTATGTTTTGCTTTGGGTTGTGATTATTTATTTATTTAGTTATTCCTTGTACATTATTTTGGTGTTACTTCTATTTTTTCCATTAGTAATATTGCACCATCATGCCCAATCTCTGGAACTATACCATGTATGCCTCAACACTGCTTGTCTACCTCAAATCTTCCAGCTCCTGGAAATGCAACTTGGGGTCCTTTCGGTCAAACCTCTCTATAAGCCTCCTCGTGAACTTTGTGTAGGAGGTGACAAAAGCATGCCCTAGCATGATCAAACCGCTATCCCAACATTCCTGCGCATCTCCATCAAGTGCAAGGTGGAGAACCTAATCGAATTTTCCTCCTGCATGGGGTTCAACTGGAGGTAAGTGTCCAAATTTTTCACCCACGCTCTAGCTGAACTCTTGGCTAACCCATAAAAGTTGGGAAGTGTGATATTTCTTGTCAAATTTTGTGCATCCTAGTTTTGTTGGCCCTCTCTATATGATGATCCAACTTCAGATATATGCTTCTCCTTCAGATGGAAAAACTCCCCAAACAATAGAGCTCTCTGAATCCTGGGGTCCAATTCATCACACTCAGCAATCCCATCTGAGAGAGATATCAACAAATATGTAAAGGTATATGAATCTCTCTTCCTCTTAGGTTCATCCAAAAACTAAGGCATGGTCGGGCGACTAGACTGGCCATATGCATGGGTGTTTTCATGTTGGCTTGTGCATACATGTGTGTGGATTCCCTTTGCTGCCTAGGAACCACCATCCCCATTGATGGCTTGTCCCTACTGGTTCTACAAATGCACCCCCAACACTTGTGTTAGCATGTCCATCATGACTATGTTTTTCCTTGCCAAATCCTCTAGAGTCAACCCATTTCCTCCCTATTTAGGTTTCTCATTTTTCTCATGGTTCTCCATCCCAATCTACACCTCCCTATCTTGCTCTAGCTCAGTGTATGAGAAATGGTTAGGAACCACTCCTCTACCTCGTCCTCCTCTACCTCAACCTCTACCCCTCTGAAATACTAATCCAATGTATATGGGTGACATCACCTGCTCCTGTTCCCACAAATGGCTAAGAACTTGCTCTAATACTAATGTAATATTCCTAATAGGAAATTAACAGTAACATAAATTACAAATCAAACACATAAATAAATATGCCAACAAAATAAGGTAAGGTATTTGAGCCATTTTATTAAAACTGTAGAATGGGTACATGTGAGTGAGAATAATGGAACCTGGGCTTGCTCATGCAATCTATGCAAAACTCGGGTGGAAATATGATGACCCAAGTGCGAGAATGGCTCCCCACGAAATCTGCACACTACCCATAAATTCTGTCAACTTCTACTAGAATGGAGCTAGAATTCTGCCCTTAATATAGCCCATAAAATTCCGTAACAAATAGTGTTGGCCTCCTCTCACCAAATCCACAAAAACCCAGAAATGGTTTGATTTGATTCTAGCTGATCTCGAAGCCCCCAAGAAGTGTGAATTACCCTCTCTGGCTGGTTATGCGCACTTCAAGAAATGTACCACTATTGTATGCCCAAATTTCCCTCACTAAAGTGCACCCAAACTCCACAAATTCTCCTCCAGAAATGCCTTCTTCCTCTAATTCCTAACTCCTCCAAAATCCTCTTCCTCCAAACCATGTGTAGACTATGCCTAGTGACCTCTACGCGCTACTAGAAATGGAGAAATTTGGATCTTGGATTCTCCTCGACTTCAACCTTGCAAAATAGTGTCAAAATCTTAGCCTCAAGTTAGGAAATTCTTCTGCAAATTCCCAAATCCCCCAACTCTCTATAGTTTCTCCAAATGATGACCCACAAATTTCCTTTTCACCTAGGAAGTGCGTAAAACTGGATTACTCCTACAAATAAAGCTCTGTGGAAGCCCATAAATGAACTCCCAACTTCCTCTCTACGGAGACACTCAAAGTTCTATGAAATGAGGGTGGAATTTTGCCTGAAACTCTGGCTCTAAACAACACTTCTCTTCTTGTGCTCAACAACTCTTAGAGAGTACGATTTTATGAAATGAGAAAGATAAAATATTCCAAATGAAGGCCTCCTTTCATTATTTATAATTGTTGGTCCTCTCTCCCTTAGTGGACCCCATCTTCCACCAACTCTCACCCATTTCTTCTCTCTCTTCCTTCACAAGTGTGAATTACCTATTGGGGGTCGATTTGCCTCCTTTTGTGGCCCCTGTATCCCATTGAGGTTGTAATTTCCCTTTTTCTCCCAAGTCCTAATTCCAAAAATATCTGCAAAGCCAAAATTGTCAAAATTGTGTTATTCCGAAACAATTTAGGAAATTGGGGATATCGCAACTTGAAGGGATCACTTCCTATTCGCTCAACCATGGATCACAACCTCATGTGTGTCAAGAGAATTGAGCCCATGATCTCCCAATAGAAATGGTGCTGACGAAGGGGACTCGACCAATTGAGTTAATCCTCAAGGCTTGAGATATTCTTCTCTATTGATTAATGCATCAATCTAATTTTGGGCCACAATAAACAATATATGACACCCTTGATCATGACTAGTTTGGTTGTCACAATAGATTCGATGATAAACATTTACTCCTTACTACGTTCTCTTCAATCACAACCCCTCCCCAATCCTTAGTGTGTCACAAATTCTCATTTAATAAGCATCCATGTGACATCTTTGGCTAGTCAACATGCACAATACTAGACCAACCTAACACTAGATTCCTTTGCATCATCATTGGGATCGCATAGTTGACATAGTCAACATGACGAATAAGAGTGATCAATGTTGACCATATAATTTCCAAAGAAGATAATAGTGAGGAGATATCCAACTTGTATGCAATATTATTATCTCCATTGTGGCCTAGTTATCATTGCATTAGTCATGGACTTGTACACTCTTTGTACCAAAATATATCCCCTCTCATTTTAAAATGGAAAGAGGAAGTAAGAATATAAGATTATAATAGGATCATACATGTGCACATGATTAACACAATTTTGTAGTAATATGTATTCACAACATTTAGCTTTGCCACAACTATCACAACTATTGCAATAACAATACGCTACATTTCTTTGATCATTACCTCTTCCGTAACTTTATATATACTGGAAATAAAATTTAATAATTAAGTTAACTAGTGCATTGTTTTAGGTTTTTCATCTTCTTGGCTCTAATGTCACTCTCATTTTGTTTCTAGTTTGGTTATGATCTCACATCTAGTATTTTAAGTCACATAACAGTAATAGTTGGAACATGCTTCAACACATGATGATACTACCAAATCCATAATTCGATTATGTTTGGATGAACTTTTATTTATAGGTGTTCACTCCCCTGTTGCAACTAGACATTACAACTTGCTAGATTGTTGTGCACCACAACTCATACAATTTTAAAGATGGAAATTTATCTTAAAATGTAAAAATATTGGCGAATCTTATTACTCCTTAATATGCAAATTGTAAAATGTTTGGTGATATTTTTAAAAAATAATAATAATAAAATAATTTATAAAAAAATATAATTCCTAAAATCTCTATATACAATACCATACCAGTCACAATTTTAACTATTATTATAATATTATTATAATAAAAACACTAATTCCACTCCAATTACATATCATCCATAATAACCATCATTAACAAAAACAAAATTAATTTATCGTCATTAATGACGTTACAATACCATGCCCTCGGTACACTCGGAAGGGTTGGCAATGAAGAGTCATGGAAGACATGTTATACCTATTGACGAATATTCAAGACCTTCATCTTTTTACGATTTATATTTCATATGATAATATTTTTTGACATTTTATATAAAGTGGATTACATTCTAATAATAATAATATATGGTATTTATTTATGATGTTTATATGGAATATTATTAATTTAAAGGGGAAAGGCTAATTTAGATTTATATCAATTTATGAAAATCCAAAAAATTAATTTTTTTAAAATGTAAATTTTGAATGAATAATATATGGTATTTATTTATGATGTTTATATGGAATATAATTAATTTAAAGGAGAAAGACTAATTTAGATTTATTTCAATTTATGAAAATTCAAAAAATCAATATAAATTTTGAATGAAAAGATATTTGATCTTTCTCTATGGATTACATGTTATATTTATACATATAATTCATCTAAATATGAAAAGAAGTGTATTATAATATATCATTTTTAAAATTAATTATTAAAAATATAAAAAATATTTTTAAGATTATTAAATTTTGTAATTTATGTTTTTAATATTAAATAAAGTGCTTGCTTGTATGTATTAAAAAAATTGATGAGTTCATTTCCATGTTTTGAATTTTATGAAAGAGAGAAAGTTTTAGAGTCTATCCATTTGATTGGTTATTTTGTTTGTTTTATTAGACTATAAAAGATTAATTTGATTATTAGGAATTTGGCTTTTGTGAACTATAAATTGTGAGAAAATCTTTAGTAAAAATCACATCAGAATAATTTTGGTCGACGCGTTTCGAACCAACTAGTGTGGTTCATCATGAGGACAAGATGAAGAATCTGATCAGATAACCCAATTAAATAGATAAGAAAATCTCCAACTAGCCATTTGTAAGATAACGACTAGTTTGACTAAACCTAGAAAATGAAAGCAAAAAATATAAAATAATGATTTCTTATTTATTTAATACTAAATGCTTAATGTTTAAAATTAGAATCTTATTTATTTTTATAAAAATTAACCTATATATTCTAGAAGAATACTTTTTTTTTTAATTTTTTTTTAGAATAATAATTAATATATTTATTTTGTTCTATTTTTATTTCTTTTTAATAAAAGATTAAAAGTTAAAATATCAACCAAAATAATAAAATTAATTAAATTAATTAAAATTGAAAATAAAATAAAAATAAACATAAAAATAAAAATAAATAAAAATATACAAATAAAAATAAGTAAATAAACAAATATTAATAATTTTAGTTTAAAAATTATATTATATTTAATAATATGTTATATAATAATAATCATGAAATAAAAGAAAAGAAGAGAGATAAATGCATATATATATATATATATATATATATATATATATATATATATATATATATATATATATATATATATATAAATATAAAACTAAAAAAATTTCTAATTAGCTATTTGAAACATAACGGCTAATTTGATTAAACCTAGGAAATGAAATAAAAAAATATAAAATAATAATTACTTATTTATTTAATATCAGTTGCTTAATGTTTATAATTAGAATCTTATTTATTTTTATTCTTAATAAAATAAAAATTAACCAATATATTCTTGAAGAATAAATAAATAAATAAATTATTTTCATTTTAATTTTTAGAATAATAATTAATATATTTATTTTGTTCTATTTTTATTTCTTTTTAATACAAGTTAAAATATCAACCAAAATAATAAACTAAATAAAATTGAAAATAAATTAAAAATAAATTAAAAAAATAAAATTACATAAAAATAAAAATAAGTAAATAAATAAATATATATAATTTGAGTTTAAAAATTAAATTTTATTTAATAATATGTTATATAATAATAATCATAAGAATAAAAATTAACATGCATAAAAATACATAAAAATAAAACTATAAAAATGAAATAAATAAATAAAAATAAATATTTAAAGATTTGAATTTAAAAAAAAAAAGAAAAAAACTAGGAATGAAGAGCAGGAATCCAACATTTGCTAACCAACTCCCTATCGCCCCCCCATGTCCCTGTTGAGGTTAACTGGCCTCTTTTCAATTTCCAAAGCTTCTCTCAACTGGCAATGGTGGAAATGGTCAATCCTCACAATAACCTTATATATTCAAATATATTATTATATACTCAAATATATTATTATTATTTTATTAATTTAACAAAAAAAAAAAAAATCTGAATCTTGAATTTTATCATCTATATAATAAAAAATATATTATTAATAAAACAAATAAATAAAATAAAATATTAAATATATATCATTATTTTTAAATTACATTAATAAAATGAATAATCTTATCTCAAAAAAAACCTAGACTTTTATAATGCTAATCCACTTCATTAAACAAATTTTCCATTATAAAGCCATAATTAGACATTTGCAAAAACCATTACATATTAGTAAATTATAATTTAAATTTAAATGAATTAGTTCATTTTAGGACATTTAAAATAACAAATTCATAATTTAAATAATTTGGTTTTTTTTACCACTCAAAATAATAAGAAATATTTTATTTTATTTTTAATTTTTAATTTTAGTAAATTTAACAAAATTATTTTTGAAACTATAAAACTGTACATATTCATTATTAACTTTGCAAATTAATTCATAATAAAAGTACTTGAAAAATATGAACTTTATTTTTTATTAAAAATAATAAGAATAATCTATAACTATTTTTAACAATGATTTTATTATTAGAATTAAATATTAATTATTCAAAAATATAAAATTGTAGATTCTTTCTAACTAATATTTTAATTAGAAATTTTTATCGATATTAAATTCTATGTTTACTTTTATTTTGTTTTTTTTAATCTATTTAAAATAGCTTTATAAAAAGGAAAAAATTATATAACAAAATTCTTTTTGTTTTTTTCTTAATATTGATATTGAGAAATATTTAAAATAACCCAATTATCAATTAATTATTGGTCTCATTTATAAAAAATTAGTTGACTTACTATTTGTATATTACTTCGAATAACTTATTGGTAGTTTTCAATGGAATATAATTTCATTCTTACTAAATACATTTTAATTTTGGACCATTAACTTATTTTTTTATGCTTAAAAAAAAATTCTTAACCAAATAAAAACATTTTTAAATTATAATTTTTTTTTTAATTGAGAAAAAACAAATCATATAACAATTTTTTTTTAATATAAAAAAAATTGAAATAACTCGAATATAATTTCATTCTTACTAAATACATTTTAATTTTGGACCATTAACTTATTTTTTATGCCAAAAAAATTAATTCTTAACCAAACAAAAACATTTTTAAATTACAATTAACCTTTTTTTTAATAAAGAAAAAACAAATAATATAACAATCAATTTTTTTTTCAATATTAAAAAAATTTGAAACCACTCAATTATCATTTAATCTTATCCACAAACATATTTATTAACTCATTTAACAAAAAGCCAAGTCACCTAACTCATTGATAGTTCCTTTAGTCTTATTAGTTCATTTTAGGACATTTAAAATAACAAATTCATAATTTAAATAATTTGGTTTTTTTTACCACTCAAAATAACATGATAAGAAATATTTTATTTTATTTTTAATTTTTTTAATTTTTTTTTAATTTTTAATTTTTGTAAATTTAACAAAATTATTTTTGAAACTATAAAACTGTACATATTCATTATTAACTTTGCAAATTAATTCATAATAAAATTACTTGAAAAATATGAACTTTATTTTCTATTAAAAATAATAAGAATAATCTATAACTATTTTTAACAATGATTTTATTATTAGAATTAAATATTAATTATTCAAAAATATAAAATTGTAGATTCTTTCTAACTAATATTTTAATTAGAAATTTTTATCGATATTAAATTCTATGTTTACTTTTATTTTGTTTTTTTTAAATCTATTTAAAATAGCTTTATAAAAAGGAAAAAATTATATAACAAATTTCTTTTTGTTTTTTTCTTAATATTGATATTGAGAAATATTTAAAATAACCCAATTATCAATTAATTATTGGTCTCATTTATAAAAAAATTAGTTGACTTACTATTTGTATATTACTTCGAATAACTTATTGGTAGTTTTCAATGGAATATAATTTCATTCATACTAAATACATTTTAATTTTGGACCATTAACTTACTTTTTTATGATAAAAAAAATTCTTAACCAAACAAAAACATTTTTAAATTATATATATATTTTTTTTTTAATTGAGAAAAAACAAATCATATAACAATTTTTTTTTTAATATAAAAAATTTGAAATAACTCGAATATGATTTCATTCTTACTAAATACATTTTAATTTTGGACCATTAACTTATTTTTTATGCTAAAAAAATTAATTCTTAACCAAACAAAAACATTTTTAAATTACAATTAACTTTTTTTTAAAAAGAAAAAACAAGTAATATAACAATCAATTTTTTTTCAATATTAAAAAAGATTTGAAACCACTCAATTATCATTTAATCTTATCCACAAACATATTTATTAACTCATTTAACAAAAAGCCAAATCACCTAACTCATTGATAGTTCGTTTAGTCTTATCCAAAAACATATTAATTAACTCATTAAAAAAAAAGAAAAAAAAAGCGCCAAATCACCTCAAATAACTCATTGATAGTTCCTAAAATTTCACGCTTTGTAAAATATTTTAAATCTTCAACCAATAACTTATTACCTTATGTTAAAAAAAAAATCGTAATTACACTTAACAAAAATATTTTTAAATTAACCTAAACTTTTCAATCCTATAAGAATCTATTTACATTTTCTTTTATAATTTCCCAAATCTCCAATTCTAAAATTGATTTATATATAGATTCCAAACAGTCCACTCATAATTATATAAATATAAATACAGATGCCATCCCTATCCTACGGTCACCTAGAGAGTTGTTTATTATTTGTACTTCTTTTATTAATGGCACGCTGATCCAATCATTGGGTTCATGTCCATATGAAGGCAGGTTCTGTCGTGCAAGGAGGAAGAAGCAGTCCATGGCGTTCCTCTGCGTTTCGGCAAAACATTACAATCCTTTAGTTCTAGTGCAGATCTGAAGGTATTTCTCAGTCAGTCCTCCTCCTTCAATTTATCTTTTTAATTCGGTGTTTTGTTTGGCAACTCGACAACTAGTTGCTCTAAATAATCGATTTTATCTGGAGAAATACGATCCCTATGAAATGGCCTCAACTTCAGTTATAATCTGGTGTGATGAAAAAACAGAGCGCATATTTTCGTCAAACTCTGACTTAAATTAAACAAAATTGCCAGAGATATGAAAATTATCCTGATTTAATTCGCAGCTGACGACATCCTTTAGTGTTAATTATTAGTTACATTTCAGAAAATTATTTCTATGTATCATAATTTAATCTCAGAGCACAGAGCTTATTTAAATATGTTTACAGGAATAGAGGAAATGTCCCTCAGTGACTTTGCCAACAGTTTAAAGCATATCTGAAGGTGATGAAAGAAGAGAGCGCGTACTTTTGTCGAACTCTGTGACTTAAATTAAACAGAATTGCTAGAGAGTTCTGTGCAACGCAGTTGTCAATCATGTGAAAATTATCTTGATTTAATTCGCAGATGACACCAACAGTTTAAAGCATAATCTGGCGGTGATGAAAGAAAGCGCAGACTTTTGTCAAACTCGGTAACTTAAATTAAACAGAATTGCTAGAGAGTTCTGTGCAGCGTAGTGGTTAAATCGTGTGAAAATTATCTTGATTTAATTGGCAGATGAGAACATCCTTGAGTGTCAATTAATATTCACATTTTAGAAAATTATTTGTGTATCATTCATATATATATTTAAAATATTAATTTGGGCAAGATCTATATCTTGAAATATTAATTTGGGCAAGACCTAGTATCAGACCACACTGGCGGAAAATATTTACCTCAATTTCAATTTCAAGATATTCAAAGATTCATCTCATTTTGGGATTATAGGATTTTTTCTCAACACTAATATTCATTTTGTATAATTTTTTGTCATAAGGGTTAACATGTCCTGGGATAATATAACCCTAGTGAAAGAGGAATTAAGCTAGCTAGCTTCCACTCCAGCAATTGTCCTTTAACTTTGTATATCATAATTTAACTATGTTCTACCAAGTCTCCAAGACAGGGGCATGCGAGTGTGGGGAGACACACAAAAAGGACATGTGGGAGTACCTTCAAATTTTTGGGAAATTTAGGGGAAACGGGGAGGTCTGGGTATATATATATTCAAATTCATATTCAATAATGAAAGTATAAATACATTGATCCATACATAATTGAATTAAATAATGAATGATCCATACTTATCTTTCATACTGATGCATATATCATTCATCTATACACCATGAGATTTAATAATGAAATGCATTAATCCATATTTATAATTCTAGAACCTACATTGATTTAAAAATTAAATTCTGTGAAAATTCTATGAAAATTCCAGAAAACCGGAATCCTATTGCAGCAACTGGAAATTATTCTCCTAATTGTTAATTTTATTTAACAATTTATTTGCAGTTTTCTACGACAAATAGTGAATAAATCACACTGCAATCTTCACAAATAAAACTGCGGAAAAATAAACATTGGAAGAAATGCTAGCATACACACATAAATTTACACAATTATTTTTGGACAAAAGTCCTCGGAAAAACCCAACTCGGGAAAACCGAGGCAACAATGAGGGTCTTATTATTATTATGCAATAGTTAAAACTGAGTACATCTATGGATGCTTAACTGGCAATCCAAATAGCAAGAAAATCTGGGCAAAATACTGAAGGGAAATTACCCTTCTCCCTCAAGCAATTTCTGGCACAGCTTTGTCTACCAGAACTCGGCCTCCTAGAGCTCTGCGCCAGCCTCTACGTTGCTCTGCATAACTGGTTGGACGGCTTGCCTCGGACTGGGCTCTGATGAAGTCGTTCTGCCTTTCGCTGCTAAGAAAATCGTCTCTCTAGCCCTCTGGGACTTCTTCCTGGCCTCTAGAACCGAGAACAATTTTTTTTCTTCCTCTAAATTGAACTGCCTCGATGAAGCAACTGCGTTGTCCCTCAGTGTTGCCTCTTTGGGATAACTCGACCCTCTTGCTACTGCCTCTCCAGATCTGGAAAATATTTCCTTCGGATCACTGGCCCAGCGCCTCACACTGCTTCGATCTCACTGACTCTCTCTCTGGCAACTAATTGCTGCTACTCTAGAAATCAATCTTCTTATAAAAACAAATTGCTGAAGTGCCCTCTCCATCACCACATCGACCTCCTCTTATAATCCTCTGTTGGAGCACCAACAACCAAGATTAAAACATAATCGATGGCTAGGATCATCTCTGGATCGATCCGTGTGAGTTTCTATATTATCCTCGCCTTGAATTAATTAATGCTGATTAATTAACCAGTTTTCCTAAGTTTAGACTTAGGAAACATTGAAAAACTAGTTAATAATCTAATTAAATCATTTCTAGGCGGAATTTCCAGAAACGATTTCTAGGTTTTGGAGATCTCATGTATTTTAGCCTCTCCACAAAGTTTCATGGCTAGAACACATCTGATGCTACAAAAGCTAACACTCCCTCTTAGCGAGGAATTCGTGCTAGTGCTGCTGCACACCCTGTCTCTGCATCATCTCCTGTCACGCTACTGATGTCTAGCTGTTGTTGCCCACCAACTACTATGCGACTCCGATATGCACTACATATGTGTTGTTGTTGACCCTGCTGAACTGCTGCCGACATTGCATCTGCACTGCAACTCTGTTGTTGCTACAACTACAACATATGCAACTGAAAAACATCAAAAATTACTAAATCAACTGTGATTAGTATAATGCATCTGTCACCCGAGTCCTGGCTGCTACTAGCCTATGCACTGTCCATTGAAGACTCTGCGCTGCTGCTGACCCTGCACTGTTCCATCTGCACTGCACTCCCCAACATCTGACTGCTACTAGTTTCTGCAACTGTCACTCTGGCATTTGACTGCATCTACTTCCATTGATCCATCCTGCTATTGTATACTTGTGGGGCCCCGTAGCCAGGGACTGATCCAAGAGGTGGAATCCTCAAGGATCCTGCCCATCTGTAGCGCTTTGGGGCTACAACACCAAGTCACCCACCTATCTCTTGGAGGCATATCTGTGAACATAGCGAAGTCTTCCTCCAACCTAGAGGAAAGCCTATCGATCTCTGCTAAAGCTGCGTGTTGTTCCTGCTTCTCCTCCTTGTCTTTCTTTTTGAGAGGACACTAGGTACTATAGTGGCCAAAAAAGCCACACTTAAAGCACTTGACCTTTGATAGGCCCTTCTTCTTCTTCCTCTGCTCCCCTTTTCCCTGACTAGGACCCTTAGCTGCGAGGGCCACATTCTCCTCCTCCTTAACCATATTTTGTCCGTTGCTGTTGTTGACACTAATGGAGCTCTTTAGTAAAGCTCGTCTCAACTTCTCCTGCTGCAAATCAACCCACACCCTATCCCATCTTGGTAGTTGATCTTTGCCCAATATATTTTGGACAAATACTTTCCAGTCCTCTGAGACACTATTGAGAGCTAATCGCACTAGCTCTAAAGGTTGAGGTGCTGCCCCAATAGCTGCCAGCTGGTCACGAACCTCCTGAATCTTGGTAAGGTAGGGGTCTATGGCTTCCCCTTTCTGCATCCAGATGAGCCTCAGCTTCTCCTTTAGCTACATCTTCCGCTGCTCAGAATTACCCTGATATAGCATGGCGAGAGAATCCCACATCTCTTTGGTCGTTCCCTTGGCCGCTATATGTGAGACTATATGATCATGGACTCCATCCAAGATCAACTTCTTTGCCTGCACCATCTCCTTTCTGTACTCTTTCAGCTAATCTGCATCCTGGGAACTGCCACTACATTATCAATGTAGGACTTCAGACCAAATTCATCTAGCAGGATGATCTGTTCAGCCTATCCTGATCCCGAAGCCCTGCAGTGGCCATCTATAATCAAGTCGAAAACTCCCTCTTTCCCTGTGCTCGGTTGCTTCTCTACTATTCGCACTGCCTCCTGGAATGCGTGGCTTTGCTAGCTGCTATAGCCAATATACAATTGGAAATTCGAACTTCTGAGACTAGAAGCTCCCTGAGAGAAATTTTCCCTCTCTGTGTGCTTTTCTCTCTTCCACCCGCACTGGCTTTGCTCCTAAAACTGCTGCAAAACCCTCTGCGTCCAACTAGAGATTTGCCCAACGAAAAATCTGAGCTGCTCCCTCTGCCTCTGGAATCAAGCGATTTGGAGAGATCGAATTTTTCTGCCCCACACTCAGAAAAAAAACAAATCTCCACAGGTAACTCGACCTCCTCACAGAATGACTGCGCTGCCCTTGGGAATTTCAATCTGCTGCCCACACTAAACAGCGAAATTCTTTCTTTTTGCCTCTGAGCTCTCCAACTGATCAACTGTGCTTTGATACCATGTGAAAACTTCAGAAAACCATAATCCTATTGCAGCAACTGGAAATTATTCTCCTAATTGTTAATTTTATTTAACAATTTATTTGCAGTTTTCTACGACAAATACTGAATAAATCACACTGCAATCTTCACAAATAAAACCACGGAAAAATAAACGCTAGAAGAAATGCTAGCACATGTTGATTTTTGTAGCATCGGAAAGTGTTCCAAGTCTCAAAATTTGTGAGGAGGCTTGAACATCAGTGTTCCAAAGAACCCAAAAACCGTTTGTGGAAATGCCACTCAGTTCATGTTTTATTAAAATAATTTATTATTATAATGAAGACCCTAAGTCTAAACTTAGGTAAATTAAATAATTAATGGGTATTAATAAGACAGAGTGTGAATCTTCTAGAGAACGAAGATCAAGTCAAGTTTTAATATTAGCCATTGATTAGACTTCTAATCTAGGTCGATGATTCATCAATGAGAAGATTATAAAAGAAGGCTTGAGGGTCATTTGGAAAGTAAGCCGGGCACACACTCAGTAACCAGAAGGAGATCGATTCTGAAGGAATAGAATTCAATTTCAGAGGGAGAGTTGTAGGGCAGAGTTGCAGAGGCAGAAGAAGAAGAGGGAGTTAGCAGTGACTGGGAAGGAGGAGAGAGGGACGCAAAGGGCCACAGAAGGCAGTGCAGAGCTGCAGCGCAGTGTACCCACGCAAAGCGATGTAGTCCAACGCAGGGACTGCGCAGAGAAGCATGCAGAGTGACGCAGAGGGAGACAGTGGGTCTTCCGGGTGTCAGAAAATCTTCGAAAGGAACCAGGGAATTTGTCTCATGTGTTTTCTAAATGAATCTGCCTGTCTATTCCTTGTAAAGAATTTCATTGCTGAAGAATAATATATAAACTCTCATCTGTTGCACCGGTTTTCCCACATTGGGTTTTTCTAGGGACAATTGTGTGAAAATTTCTGAATACAATAATACAAAAATCCTACTACAGTATCTTGGTTTACTTCTCCTACTTGTGATTAAATTATACAAGTTATTTTCAAAAAATATTCAGAAAATAACGAAGTAAACACAACTAAAAGCCTACACACCTTCAAATCATTTACTGAATATTATGCTCATTTGACAAAGTGACACAGATTTTTCGGAAAAATGTCCCTGGAAAAATCCAATGCGGGAAAACCAGTGCAACAGATATGAGGGTTTATTATTATTAAGTAGAATCTGAGTACAAAAAATCTGGGCACCTTACTTGTTGACCCGATAGAGAAAAATAGATCTATAGTAATACCTGTTGTTTTGGAGACCGAAGACTAGACTGATTCACACCCTCAAATGGGATTTACAGAACTCAGCCCTGTTCTTCCTCTATAAACCCCAGGGCTGCTCTGAAGCTGCCTGCGTCAGCCCTGCTAGCCTCTGCGTGCCCCTGCACTGCTCAGAAGGGGACTGCGTAACAACCCCAGACTGGGTGACGTAGTCCTTATGCTGCCCTGGATGGCCTCTGCATAACCCTGATGGCCTTTTGAAGCTCCAGCGCTGCCCTTTCTAGGCCTGCGTAGCGGCTGAACCCCTCTGCGCTGCGCATCTGTTACGTAGCCTCAGCTTCCTCTGTGCTGCTCCTGGTTGTTGCTCCTCTGCCTCTTGCTGACTCTTGGCTCTGAGATCAAATCATCTCCTTAGCCAATACTACCCCTCGCTGCAGCTGAAACTCTTCTGGAAATTCTTAGCAAACCCACCCTAGAATTCCAACTCTACCTCAGTGCTTTTCCTCCGTGTGTGTGTCTCCAACTGACCCTCAAGCCTTTCTCTTATACTTTTTCGTTGAGACATCAATGACCGTGATTTAATCTCTTATCGACGACTGAGATTAAAAGACTGCTTGATCCGCGACACTTAGAACATTTCATCACACGTGTTTAATTAATTCACTTTAATTTTTATAATTCCCTAAGTTAGACTTAGGGTCCTCATTAAAAAAAATTAATTATATTAATATCTCACACATTAGATGAAATTTCTCCAAACACTTTCTGGGTTTGGAGGTCTTGTGTGTCTTAGCCCCTCCACAAAGTTTCAGGGCTAGAGCACACCCGATGCTACCCCAACGCTCAAAATATCAACGCTCCCTCTTAGCACGTAGTGTGCTCTAGTAATACATCCACAACATGTATCAAAAGATCTTGGTATTGGTCTCTGCGCTATTGATGCTTGGCCTGCTGCCCTCCATCCACTGCGTTGCTGTTCTTTGTACTGCTGCCCATGTCACTGCCACTGACACTACCACATCTGTACTGCAGCTCCCCCTCAAATTGCTACATCATGCTGCCCATAGCACTGCCACTACTAACTGCTGCATTGCAACTCAGTTGCTGAGAAGTAAGCAACTGAAAGACTCCTGCTCAATCATTGACAGACAAGTCAGGCTGCATCTCATCACTGAAGCTCCCTTGGCTGTTGCTCTGCATGGTCCTCCTGAAGCCACTGCACTGCTACATCTCTGCACTGCGTGAGCACTGCCTCTCTGCGCTACTGAAGTCCCATCAGCCTCTGCGCTGCTGCCTCTACGCTGTTGTTGCTTCTGCATTGTGCTACTCCCTCTTCAACACTTCAGATCTGCCCTCTGCTTCATTGTGATCTTCTGCAACCATCCGCCTACTTGTCCTGCTACTTTCTTAAGGCTCCCATAGCTCGTATGTGATCCAAGAGTTGGGCTTACTCAAGGATCCTGCCTTCTCATCTGTAGCTGCTCTACAGATTCATATCGCCCCACTTACGTGGCTCATGAGCACTCATGGCTACGTCATCATCACTCCCATCTTCCTTTGCTGGTGCAGCCTTGGAATCAGAAGTTCCTTTGTCCTTCTTCTTAGGAAAAGTGTTGGCGAAGTGTCCAAGTTCGCCACAATTAAAGCACCAGACCTTGGATAGGTCCCTCTTCTTCTTCCCTTGCTGCCTTCGTTCCTTTAATGCAAGGGTTGCATCATCTTCCTCTTCTTTCTTCACCTTGACAATTCTACTGCTGCTGTTTTGCCTCTTGGTGAATCTCCCGATTTCCTCGCAGCGGAGGATTGCCCACATGTCTGACCAGGATGGTAACACTGCCCTACCTAATATGCTCTGGACAAACGTTTGCCACTCCTCGGTGACTACATTCAGGGCAGTCCTTACCAAGAGTCCTTCATCCAGAGTCGCACCCATGGCAATCAGTTGATCTCGGATAGTCTGAAGTCGGAAAAGGAAGGGATCTATCTCCTCACCCTTCTGCATATGGAACAACCGCATTTGATTCTCTAGAAGCATTTTCCTTTGAATAGAGCTTCCCTGATACATTGGCTCCAAAGAAGTCCACATCTCATTTGTTATTTTCTTCCCGGCAATATGTGGCACAACGTGATCTTTAACTCCATCCATAATCAAATGCTTAATCCGTGCTTGATTTTCATTGAATTTCTTCAAAGGATCTGGATCGGCCGGCTCAGGTAGGACATTCTCTACATGGTTCTTGATGTCGTACTCATCTAGGACTGTCAGTATCCCAACTCTCTAGATGACGAAGTTGGACACACCGTCCAACCTGTCCTGATCTCTCAGTCCATGAGAGGCCATCTAGCTCAAATCTGACAAAAAAATACTCTTCTCCCTCTTTCTGCTGCAAAGCTCAACAGAAATGTTGGATCTGGGTTTCTTAGCGATCATAAACCCTCTATAGTAGCTGCTCTCTCTATCAATTGATTTCCCTCCTCGAAATCTTCAGCCAAAAATAATCGAACAGTTCTCTACGATCACCCTCCTGATCGAATCTCAAATCTGTTTAGCACAGATCTGCTGAGTGACTGTCTTCCTCCCGCTCTTTGTCAACTTAGCTAGGCACAATTCTGCACCTGCAGAATCTCCACCACACCAGCAACTGCTGAAGATTTGAAGCATGCTTCCGAATCTCGGCAATACTTCTCAGCAATAGAAAAGTAAACTCGATTGCATCCCTATAGCTGGCCTCAGCGTGTGCAGACTGGCTCAGCGCAGCCTCTGAGCAATGCAGGCTGCTCTTGCGTCCCTCTAGAAGGCACTGCGTTGTCTCTGCGTCACCCAGATGGGACTACATCAGCCCCTGCATAGCCTTTGTTGGGACTATGTCCTCCTGCTGCTGAGCTGCCCTCTCCGGATCTACTGCTTTAGCTGCTACCCTGCAGAAAATATGTCTTCGGCTAATTTGCTGGAGATTCAACTTGATTTGCAATCACTCTGATACCATGTGAAATTTATGAATACAATAATACATAAATCCTACTGCAGTATCTTGGTTTACTTCTCCTACTTGTGATTAAATTATACAAGTTATTTTCAGAAAATATCGAAGTAAACACAATTAACAGCCTACACACATACATATCATTTACTAAATATTATGCTCATTCGATAAAGTGACAGATAGATTTTTAAGACAAATGTCCCCAGAAAAACCCAATGCGGGTAAATCGGTGCAACAAATATGAGGATTTATTATTATTAAGTAGAATCTGAGTACAGCAAATCTAGGCACCTTACTGGTTGACCCAACAAAGAAAAATAGATCTGCAGCAATACCTGTTGTTCTGGAGACTGAAGACTAGACTGATTCACACCCTCAAATGGGATTTACAGAACTCAGCCATGTTTTGCCTCTAGAAACCCCAACACTGCTTTGAAGCTGCCTGCGTCAGCCCTACTAGCCTCTGTGCTACTCAAAAGAGGACTACGTAACCCTAGACTGGGTGTCACAGTCCTTACGCTGCTTTGGATGGCCTCTATGTAACCCTGATGGCCTTCTGAAGCTCCAGCGTTGCCCTTTTTGGGTTTGCGTAGTGGCTGAACCCCTCTGCGCTGCACAGCTGCTGCGTAGCCTCAGCTTCCTCTATGTTGCTCTTGGTTGCTGCTCCTTTGCCTCTTGCCGACTCTTGGCTTCGGGATCAGATCATCCCCTTAGCGAATACTACCCCTCGCTGCAACTGAAACTCTTTTGGAAATTCTTAGCAAACCCGCCGTAGAATTCCAGCTCTGCTTCAGTGCTTTGCCTTCGTGTGTGTGTCTCCAATTGACTCTCAAGCCTTTCTCTTATACTTTTTCGTTGAGACATCAACGACAGTGATTTAATCTCTTATCGATGGCTGAGATTAAAAGAATGCTTGATCCACGTCACTTAGAACATTTCATCACATGTGTTTAATTTATTCACTTTAATTTTTCTAATTCCCTAAGTTAGACTTAGGGTCCTCATTAAAAAAAATTAATTATTTTAATATCTCACACATTAGATGAAATTTCTCCACACGCTTTCTGGTTTTTGGAGGTCTTGTGTGTCTTAGCCCCTCCACAAAGTTCCAGGGCTGGAGCACACCCAATGCGACCCCAACACTCAAAATCTCAACAAATTGTCCAAAAACAAGTGTGTACATGTGATTGTTTCTTATGCTTATGTTTCTTACTGTTCCTTTCTCTGCATATACATTAGTGAGTGTTGCAGTAGTATTTATTTCAAAATTTAGTGAAAGAATTATGTAAATAACTTATCGAAGTAATAAGTAGGAGAAATAAATCTATCACTGCAGAAATATATTTCTAGATTGAAATTTTCACATGGTATCAGAGCCAGAGATGAGTAACAGGAGCAGAGAACCGGCAAGTGAATGTAAATCTGACATTGTTGCGGCAGCTTGGAAGGGTTCATGCAGTTCTCCAGAAAAGAAGGGAAGCATGAAAGAATAGATGGATCACGCTGTTTCTGTTCTGGGATCCAGATTGGAAGAAGAATTTGCTTGTGTGTCAAACACTGCTTCTCCTGAAGTCTGGTACATTAACAGTGGGGCTTCTTCTCATATGACAGGAGTGCGAGTATGTTTCTCAAACTACCAAGAAGAGCAGATGAACTTTAAAATCACCATGGATAATAAAGAAAAATGAACCCCTATCGGGAGATGTACCATAGTATTTCAAATGGAAGCTGGAAATAAGCTTCGGGCCACTAATGTACTGCATGTGCCTGGTCTAGGGATGAACTTACTCTCGGTGTCACAACTTCAAAACAAAGGCTATGACGTCTACTTCATTGGCAATAGAGTATACGTTAAACATCCAAGTTTGAAGAAGAAAGCACAAATCGGAGTCAGGAGCAATAAACTATACAAGTTACAGCTCGAATCCCCAATGACACTGATAGGCAGCACTGATGAGAAGGACTTGAATGAACTATGGCACGGGAGAATGGGGCATTTGCATCATGGGGCATTAAATATTCTCAAGAAAACTATCACAGGAGTTCTAGAACTGAGCACCAAGCGAGACGATGTCTGCAGAGGGTGCGTATTGGGAAAGTATGCCAAGGCAACGTATCATAGAAGTAGCAATAGGGCTAATAGTGTGTTGGGCTTAATACACTCGGATATCTGCGGACCAATGTCCACTAGAGCTCTTAGTGGTGCCGAATATTTCGTCACCTTTATTGATGACCATTCCAGGAAGACCTGGATCTACTTTCTAAAGACCAAGGATGAAGTTTTTAGTCGTTTCAAAGAGTTAAAAGCTCTGGTAGAAAATTTGACAGGAAAGCGGATCAAGGTGTTGCGATCAGACAATGGTGGAGAGTACATTGATAAAGACTTCACAGGGTTCTACGCAAGGGAAGGCATCAAAAGAGAGTGGACCGCTCCATATAATCCAGAGCAAAATGCTGTGGCAGAGAGAAAGAATAGAACCTTTTTTCCTCAAGGTTGCAAGGGAAATGTTGTATGATCAAGGCATGCCCAAATTCCTGTAGGCTGAAGCTTGTAATACAACTGTCTATGTTCAGAACAGGATTCTTCACAACGCATTGACTAAGATCACTCCAAAAAGTGTCTTCACTGGCAGCAAGCCTGAAGTGAGCCACTTTAGGATCTTTGGCAGTGCGGCATATTGTCATGTGCCCGAAGAAAAAAGGAAGAAGATGGATATGAATGCGGAAAAGGGATATCTGGTAGGATATAGCGAAAATGCAAAGGCTTACTGCATTTGCATTCTGGAGAGCAGGAAAGTTGTAGTGCAGAGGGATGTGAAATTCATGGAGGAAAGGGCCTTCAGGAAATCCCGGGAGATGCCTCTTGCTACGCAGTCTGAGGAGGATCCGCTGGTCCAACTACAACAACCTGCAGAGGGTAATATGAGTGCCTCTCCAAGGCATGGGGATCCAAGGGATAGTTCTCCCGAGGACTTGCAGGAAGGAGAGCATGTAAATACACCCACTACTAGTGGTTGAACGAGCAGGGAATTACGACAAATTCTGAGGGATGTAGAAGACTTTGTCGGAGACCCCCTAAATGAGAAGAGGCAGCGCAGGAAACCTGAAAGTTACCAAGCCTTGGTTGCGCAGGTTGGGGAACCCTCTAGTTTTCGGGAAGCAACTCAGCACCAGGTATGGGTAAATGCGATGGTGGAAGAATACAGTTCCATCATGGCGAATGATGTCTGGGAAGTGGTTCCCAGACCTCAGGGCAAATCAGTTGTAGGTTCAAGGTGGATCTGCAAGATCAAATATGTTGTAGATGGTAGCATCGAGAAATTTAAAGCCAGGTTTGTGGCTATGGGGTACGCTCAGAAGAAAGGGATAGATTATGAAGAGACCTTCGCCCCAGTAGCCCGATATACTCATTAGGGGAATTTTGAGGTCTAAAATGGGCCTCCTAAGGAAATAATAAAATAATAGCTAAACCAATAAAATAATATTTATGAATTTGAAATTCAATTTTTGCACCACGATCCATTTAACCATAGTTAAATTCAATTCAAAAGTTGTACCAAAATAAAATTAATAAAAAAATTGTATTGATGTGACTATAAATAAGAATGATCTTTTCAAGAAAAATTAATTATCATTGAACAACTAATGCATTTGTCCTTTGTACTTAAATAACTTACAAATAAAATATCAATATAAATTTATAAATTCTTAATTATATTATATGTTATTAATTAAAATCTATATTATTTAAATTGCATAATAATATGTAATTAATATACTATATAAATATAATATAATATAATAAATGTATAGGGATATGCATTGTTTCTTTCAAGAAATATGAAATGACAATAATATATTTTTATTCAAAAAGTGTGAAATGACATTTATTGTGAGTACTTTACTTTGACTTTAAAAGTACTTAGAGCACTACCATGGTTAACCATGAGTTTTTATTCACCATTGAGAATGTGACAAGTAAGTGCCTTTAACTCAAGAAATGCCACCTCAACCATTAGGGATGATGTCATCCCCTAAAATGTGATTGGTTATCATAAAGTGAATTTTGATTGTACATTTTCCTTAGGAGGCCCATTTTAGACCTCAAAATTCCCCTAATGTCCATTAGATCCATGATATACCTTGCTGCACAGATGGAATGGGAGATTCACCAGATGGACGTCAAGACTGCGTTCCTGAATGGGGTGATGGAAGAGGAAGTATACATTGAACAACCAGAGGGCTTCGAGACGCATGAGTAGAAGACTCATGTGTGCAAGCTTAAGAAATCCTTGTATGGACTAAAGCAAGCCCCTAGAGCTTGATATGGTCGAATTGACAGCGACTTGCAGAAGATGGGGTTTGTCAAGAGTGACGCATATCCCAATCTCTACTATTTAAGGGTAGGGAGTGAGCCTCTGATACTGGTTCTATATGTAGATGATCTATTTTTGACAGGTTCATTGAGGCTCATCAAGGATTGCAAGGAGAATTTAGCTGCAGAATTCGACATGAAGGATCTAGGGCTGATGCATTATTTTCTGAGGTTGGAAGTTTGGCAGCAGAAGGGGGAGATCTTCCTTGGTCAAGGAAGGTATACTACAAAAATTCTGAAGAGGTTTCAGATGGAGGATTGTAGACCCATGACTACTCCAATGATCACCAACTGGAAGAAAATCGACACATCCGAAGATGATGAAGTTGATCCTACCTTGTATAGGCAGCTCATAGGGTCTCTGATGTATCTGGTCAACACAAGGCCAAACCTCTGTTATGCTGTCAATACCCTGAGTCAGTTCATGGTGGAACCAAGGAGGGCTCATTGGGCAGTAGCCAAACATGTTCTCAGATATCTTCAAGGAATAGTCGAGCTTGGACTGAAATACACTCGTGCCAATGACATCAAGTTGAGTGGATTCACCGACGCAGATTGGGCTGGGCGTCCAGTAGATTGGAAAAGTACCAGTGGGTACTGTTTCAGTATTGGATCAGGAATGACCTCCCAGTGCAGCAGGAAACAGAAATCCGTGGCGCTGAGCTCAGCAGAGGCAGAATATATGGTAGCTAGCATGACTTCATGTGAGGCCATATGGCTTCGAAAACTGCTTGTGAACTTACTCAAGGAAAAGATGGAAGCGACCAGTATTCTATGTGATAATCAGAGTTGCATCAAGCTCTCTGAAAATCTTGGTTTTCATGATCGGTCGAAGCACATTGACATCATGTGTCACTTCATCAGAGACTGTGTCCAACGAGGAGCTGTAAAGTTGCAGTACACTCCAATAGGAGAACAAGATGCAGATATCCTCACGAAGGCTCTGGGGAATACAAATTTTGTCTATTTCAGAGAGAAGATGGGGATGATCAAGAGTCCATTTTAGTAGAAGGAATGGATAGGATCAGGATTCAGAGGGAGCTGTAGTACAGATGAGGCAGTGACAGTGGCAGTGTCATGGGCAGTAGTACAAAGGGCAGTAGCCAGGGATCAACAATGTAGAGGATGCTTCAAAGAAGAGCAGCATGCTACAGACATATTGCTAGAACACTTTCCTCGCTAAGAGGGAGTGTTGATTTTTGTGGCATAGGTAAGTGTTCCAAGTTTCAAAATCTGTGAGGAGGCTTGGACATTAGTATTCCAAAGAGCCCAGAAACCGTTTGTAGAAATTCCACTCGGTTCATGTTTTATTAAAATAATTAATTATTTTAATGGAGACCCTAAGTCTAAACTTAGGGAAATTAAATAATTAATGGGTATTAATAAGAGAGAGTGTGAATCTTCTAGAGAACGAAGAAATTTTTTAATCTTAGCCATTGATTAGACTTCTAATCTGGGTCGTTGATTCATCAATGAGAAGATTATAAAAGAAGGTTTGAGGGTCATTTGGAAAGTAAGTTGGGGACACACTCAGTAACCCGAAGGAGATCGATTATGAAGGAATAGAATTCGATTTCAGAGGGAGAGTTGCAGAGCAGAGTTGCAAAGCCAGAAGAAGAAGAGGGAATCAGCAGTGACTAAGGAGGAGAGAGGGATGCAAAGGGCCACAGAAGGCAGCGCAGAGTTGCAATGTAGTGTACCCACGCAAAGTGACGCAGAGGGAGACAATGGGTCTTCCGGGTGTCAGAAAATCTTCGAAAGGAACCGGGGAATTTGTCTCAGGTGTTTTCTAAATGAATTTGCCAGTCTATTCCTTGTAAAGAATTTCATTGCTGAAGAATAATATATAAACCCTCATCCTCTGCACTGGTTTTCCCACATTGGGTTTTTCCAGGGACAATTATCCAAAAATAAGTGTGTAGATGTGATTGTTTCTTATGCTTATGTTTCTTACTGTTCCTTTCTCTGCATATACATTAGTGAATGCTGCAGTAGTATTTATTTCGAAATTTACTGAAAGAATTCTGTAAATAACTTATCGAAGTAATAAGTAGGAGAAATAAATCTATCACTGCAGAAATATATTTCTGGTTTGAAATTTTCACAGCACACACACATAAATTTACACAATTATTTTTGGACATAAGTCCCCGAAAAAACCCAACTTGAGAAAACCGGTGCAATAGTGAGGGTTTTATTATAATTATGCAACAGTGAAATTTGAGTACATCTATGGATGCCCAACTGGGAATCCAAACAAGAAAATCTGGGCAAAATACTGAAGGGAAATTACCCTTCTCCCTCAAGCAATTTCTGGCACAACTTTGTCTACTAGAACTCGTCCTCCCGGAGCTTTGCATCAGCCTCTGCGCTGCTCTGCGTAGCTGGCTGGATGGCTTGCCTTGGATTGGGCTCTGATGAAGTCGTTCTACCTTTGGATGTTGAAAAAATCGTCTCTCCAACCCTCTGGGGCTTCTTCCCAGTCTCTGCAACTAAGAACGAATTTTTTTCTTCCTCCAAATCGAACTGCTTGGCTAAAGCAACTGCGTTGTCCCTCAATGCTGCCTCTCTGGGATAACTCGACCCTCTTGCTGTTGCCTCTCCGGATTTGGAAAATCTTTCCTTCAAATCATTGTCCCTGCCCTTAACACTGCTTTGATCTCTGTAATATCCTGAAAGGGATATTTTAACTAAAAATGCAGAAAAATAACTGAACTCCACAATATGCCGAAAAATCATCATTTACTCAACAAAAGATTGCCATATAAAATAAAGATGCATAAAACACTGCAATCCATTAACACATAGAACAGGAAGAATCTCAATATTTTATTATAAGAAATAACTGGGGTTACATATAGATCTGACCCAAAATAGTTGAGATGGAAAACTGGCCACCAAGATGAACTACTACACTGCACTGACCTCCAAAACTGAACTGTCGCGCTCTCCCTCCAGCAACAACTGTCACTGAACCCACTAAAGATAATGAATCACAAGTTGAAGATTTGAATGATCCTCACACCAATCCCTGAAGCTCTGCGAAACTTCTGAATGAAGTCTCCTCAAGAGAGTTGGGTTTTTGTCCAACACTCACAAATCACCTGAGGGTTTCCGTCCTGAGGCTACAACTGAAGTAGAGAGCCACGTCTCAAACCTCTAACACAAGAAAATGATATGATCCAAAGATATCCCTCAATGGCCTCCTCCCTTTCTTTTATAGATCTCTTGGAGCCTTCTAGAGCATTATTTTATTATTATTTTATTCATGGTGCACTTTTCCCTCTTATTAAAATATTCCTTTTTAATGCAGAAAAGAGTAAATCGGATACCATGTCTCCTCTAGTCACTGAAACTCATGCCCAACCATCCCATCATGTAGGTATCCTCGTCCTGGTTCCAATGAGCTATTACACTAAGGTGTTCCATCATATATTCCTCGTGGAATGCCACCTTGAGCGTAATCAGCTGAGTTAAGCCCACAAATAACTCAAATTTCTGAAAGTTGTTGGAATGCACCGGAACGAAAGCCAAACTGCTCGGATGATGGAATATATCAAGCGAATGCCACCGGACACCATGGAAACTCCTCAAAACTCCTCCAAAAAGCCCCTGAACCCGCTGATAGCACCAATCTGTACCTGTGGCTTGTCTGCTCCTAACTCTGGAAATCCAACCTAACCTTGTCGTAGGTGACACCAAAAAAAGGAATATTACAGACCTTCCACCCCAAGATTGCTTGCTCTCAAGCAATCCAAATATGTGGGCCACCCTGTTGGCTTGATGTAACTGAGACCTAATGCCTGGATCCCATACAAACCCCTGGGTGCAGCGATGCACCTGGGTCAAGACACTCGGAATAGACCCCTCAATGTCGGGATCCCAAACTGATCTCTCCCTGTGTCTGTCAACAAACAATCCTCCCAGACCCCGATGCCACCATGGCCCATCATCGCCCAAGTCCCACGGCTCGGACTGTGCATTGCCTCTGGCTATAGATGATGCCCTATGAAGTGAAGTCCGCCAACAAGCATAAATGCTCCCTGGCTCCTGCTGTGTTGTACCTCTAACTGTATAAGCTGCCCCACCAACTGCATACCAACTCATCACCTCTCTCCAATCCAAGTCCTGACTCAATCCCATGCTAATCTTGCTCTCCTGAAATCGAGATGGAGTGCTGAAGAAATGACGACCTGTACCCCACTGCCAGCTGGAATCTGTAACATCTACTATGTCTAAGGGCCCCTGCTCTGCTGTGCTCCCTACGAAGAAAATCGTACCATCAAGAGGGTACCAACTCATGATCTCCCACCAATCTATCCTGGAAGAAGAATCCAATGTAGTGTCAACTGCGTACGGAACATGCCTAGAGAGTTGTCGCCAACTCATAATCAACTCATGCTGCTCTGTCCCGTCGGCCAACGAGATCTGCCTGTAGAAGAAAGCCCCTCTCTCTATAATGGGCCAAAGTGGGCAAGATATGTTGCAAGCCCCATCGATGTACTCCTGGAGAGTGCTACTCCCTAAAAATACTGCAACTCTGCTGACTGCATGTGCATCTGTCTGTACCTCATCAGTGTGTCGGTCCAACGATGGATGCTCCACCATCTCCAACAGCTCATCCCTCTCCTGATCAGGAATGTAATGCTCCTGTTGTTTGCTAGCCCCCTGCAGGACTATCCCATCAACCTCCAACATCTCTAGAGGATATGGATCTGCAACTGCTGTCACCATACTCGGTGTCTGTGCATCTGACTGTTCCTCCTCAGTGGCTGACCCCAAGGTTAGTCGTATATCCATCAGAGACTCAATGTGAGCCTTCATCTGGCTATCCCCGAAGGGACTATCATGCATGATGTGCATAGTATCCTCCTCTGCTGACTCAGGCTCCATCATATGCTGCTCTGGCTGAATCGTCACAAGTTACTCATCACCTAGAGTCTCTCTCGTAGAGTCCCCTGACTGCTCACCCTGCACACTGGAATACAGTTTCGACCTACTGTCATCATCTTTGCACGACTGCTCTCGCTCCCCAGAAGCATCCGCATCTGATCCCATGGACTCACCTGAAGAAGAGTCCTCATCCTGGCATACAGAAGGAATGTTTACCTGCTCTACCTCTGCCACCTCATCTGCATCTCTCAAACATGAGTGATCAGGCCCCCAAGGTTCTTTGCAAATGAAGCAAAGTCCCTTCCTCCTCAGCTCATTTTTGTTGCCTAATCCACCAAACTGGAGCAACTCCTCCTTGGTCAACTGTCTCCTGAAAATCTCAATGTTCTGCTCAACTAGCCCTTGTGCTAGCTCATAAGCAGCGGATGAGACCAACTACTCTCTCCTCCAAATGCTCAACAACCTGGTCTGCAGCTCCCGGCAAATGGCATCATGGTCTCCCATACATGACAACAGGATGGACTGCATGTGAGCCATGGCTATGTCAGAATGATGTCTCCTAATGCTGAAGAAGCATTAGAACATCTGCAGAATCAATCCATCACACTCAAGATCGATTATGACCTCATAAGTCCGGGTCATGGCCATGACTTCTAAAACCTTAAGCTTCCTCCCAAATGTAGAGCTTGCACAGTTGTCCAAATCCCGAAAGGTTCCTACTATCAATCTGAAAATTATTTTCATAATGTCATCATTGTAGGGAGGGAAAGGTGTTGTTATCCTCGAAATATTACTGAAACAAGAGGCAGCTGTAAGCTTGACTCTCTCACTTGGATGTCCCAAGAATCTAGCTTGTACCAATGCAAGCATAGATGGCTCCAAAGCCCAATTTAAACTGCAATCAGATTGCTCTACCTTTGAACGGCAGGATTCCAGTTTCTCTAACATGGGAAAGTCATTTTCTGATTTTCCATTCTTTAAGTCCATCCCAAGTGCATAAAGCCAATTTCCCACTTCTTCCTCCTTTTGTAAATTCCTCGGATGCCTTTGTTGGAGCAAATTATGTACCTTCTTGGAGAAGGGTCTACTGTTTTGTTTTGTTTTCTAGTCTTCTGATGCATGGTGGTTCAAGGAATCAATTTTTGTGTTCAATCTTCTCAATTTATTTAGGAGTTCCTCCATCACGGAATGTTTGCATGAGAACATTATTTTCTGAGTTTGCTATATTTTCCAGTGAAGTGTTTTAGCAAACAGATTGTTTGCACAGTGTTGTAGGTGCAATTTTGAGTTGTTTCAACTTAGTATTGCATTTCTGAGTTGTTGCAACTCAGTATTACATATGTAATGGAGCAAAGAACACTTCCTCCCATTCATACATTACATGCTCAAAACAAAATATAATGTTGGTATATGAAAAGAAATGACAAGTCCATGATCAAACCCAGAATTTCATATAAAATATCACAACTTAACAAATAGGTTCATGGGCAGTTAGAGAAAAGTGTACCAACGCTGTGATTTTGTGAGATAACCTGATTTGGAAGTGCCACAATTCGTTACTGTGTATTAGCTTACTGCTATAATCTCTGAATAGGCATGGAATACATGTCCAACCGTCAAGAAAACTCATGAGGGCTCTAAACTGGTATACACCGACTTTCCTCACCCATTTCTTGTGCCAAATTGACCTCGAGTTCCACAATTGTTGACGGCAATTTATTTGCGGGGAATGATCTTATCAGATCAACGTAGCTCGACTTAATGGGGCAATTTTCTACATGTTGGAAGTCCTCTTCACGTTGCAGTTCCGCCCACGTGCACATCGTGACAATTTTTCCGCTTCATCGTAGACAGCATGACATTCCTTTGTTGCATCAGTTCAAACGATAACAGTCTGTCCACTAAGGCAACGATCGACCTCGGTGCCAACCTACAGCGACTGCTCCATGATCAATGATGCTCACACTGCTCATTAAATTTTGCATTCTTCTACAGCGATTACCTGCAATTGTGGGTCCAAGCAAATATACAAGTTTTGCGTAGATGCATTTGGCGGATAACTTGGTGTTGGTGACAAGGCCTCCTTTCCTTTGATAACTCGAGCCTTTCATGCCCGTTCAGAATCCTCAGAGCGGCTTGCTAATTTAGTCACTCGGAAATTTGCAGTTTTCAGCGGCTGATTTAATATAATTCAGGCGGATGCAATTTGGTGCTCACTGTTTTGCTTCGAGCTTGGCCTTATTGATTTCGCCTATCTGCTAAATGAACCAAATCATTACATGGATGAATTCATACATTGACCTCCAGTGCTTATGCTTTGACTGATTAATCAATTGAACCCGTGTTAAATCTCGATCATCACACAAGGAATACTGTACTAACCCAACTTGTCAAGAAGCGTTTTGACTGTATGCTCTGTATTAATCGCCTTGTCTTCTATCCACGATTTTGCCTTACGATCAGCCACTCTCATGTGATCGGCACTCGAGCACGTATTCTTCTCCGATATTAAGCGCGACAACTCCCGATTGTCAACCATATGATGGCCTTCGCAGCTACTATTGCTCGGCTCTGGGAGCTGGGGCGATAATCCTTCGCAGCCAGGGATATGATCCTGCGCTATGTCTTCGGGGCTTCAATAGTGATCGACGACATCGACAAGGGTGATTTGGCGGCTGTCCCCACAATGCTGCTCAACGTGACATACGCCTCTCCGCAGTGATTAACCTCCGCATGTTATATTCCCCATCGCCATTCCAGGGTGCTGTCGAGGGACCAGTTTCGTGTGTTGTATTACAACGACCTAGCTAGAGGTGATAATATTAACCTCAATTCGATTGACTATGCTGCTGAATGCTTTCTGTTCAGTGCCTTGCAAGCCTTTGACGATACTAAAACAATTTAAACCATGACTTCATCAACACTCCGCGGAATCCGTCCGATAGTAAAATTTTGGGTTTTTGCAATAATTGATGATATCGACCTCATAATCGGGATCGGATATTTCAACCTTTGATAGATATTTTCCTCAGAAATTTAGGATTTGGAGGCAATAGAAAATCTATCTTCCCGACCTAGCTTTGTCTTCAGGAGAAACCCTCTTTCCTGCTCATGCTACAAATCTGATATGACAATTTGGTCGATGGTCCCTCTTTAATAAATCCCTCATTTTACTGCAAGAACTGGTTTTCGACTTCCGCGACAACCCTTCCATCCATCACTTCAGTAATCACTGTAACTGAAAACTGAAACCCATAGGCTAAGCCAAGACTGAGGCTCTGATACCACTGTAATATCCCGAAAGGGGTATTTTAACAAAAAATGAAGAAAAATAACTGAACTCCACAATATGCCGAAAAATCACTATTTACTCAACAGAAGATTGCCATGTAAAATAAAGATGCATAAAACACTGCAATCCATTAACACATAGAACAGGAAGAATCTCAACATTTTATCATAAGAAATAACTGGGGTTACATATAGATCTGACCCAAAATAGCTAAGATTGAAAACTGGCCACCAAGATGAACTGCTACACTGCACTGACCTCCAAAACTGAATTGTCGCGCTCTCCCTCCAGCAACAGCTGTCACTGAACCCACTGAAGATAATGAAGCACAAGTTGAAGATCTGAATGATCCTCACACCAATCCTTGAAGCTCTGTGAAACTTCTGAATGAAGTCTCCTCAAGAGAGTTGGGTTTTCGTCCAACACTCAAAAATCACCCGAGGGTTTCTGTCCTGGGGCTACCGCTGAAGCAGAGAGCCACATCTCAAACATCTCACACAAGAAAATGATATGATCCAAAGATATCCCTCAATGGCCTCCTCCCTTTCTTTTATAGATCTCTTGGAGCCTTCTAGAGCATTATTTTATTATTATTTTATTCATGGTGCACTTTTCCCTCTTATTAAAATATTCATTTTTAATGCAGAAAAGAGTAAATCGGCTACCATGTCTCCTCTGGTCAATGAAACTCATGCCCAACCATCCCATCATGTAGGTATCCTCGTCCCGGTTCCAATGAGCTATTACACTAAGGTGTTCCATCATGTATTCCTCCTGGAATGCCACCTTGAGCATAATCAGCTGAGTTAAGCCCACAAATAACTCAAATTTCCGAAAGTTGTTGGAATGCACCGGAACGAAAGCCAAACTACTCGGATGATGGAATATATCAAGCGAATGCCACCAGACACCATGGAAACTCCTCAAAACTCCTCCAAAAATCCCCTGAGCCCGCTGATAACACCAATCTGTAACTGTGGCATGTCTGCTCCTAACTCTGGAAGTCCAAACTAACCCTGTCGTAGGTGACACCAAAAAAGGGAATATTACAATCTCACTGACTCTCTCTCTGGCAACTGATTGCTGCTACTCTGGAAATCGACCTTCCTATGAAATCGAATTGCTGAAGTGCCCTGTCCATCACCACATTGACCTCCTCTTATAATTCTCTGTTGGAGCACCAACGACCAAGATTAAAACATAATCGATTGTAGGATCATCTCTAGATCGGTCCATGTGAATTTTCTATATTATCCTCGCCTTGACTTAATTAATACTGATTAATTAACCAATTTCCAAAAGTGTAGACTTATGAAACATTAAAAAGTTAGTTAATAATCTAATTAAGTCACTTCTATGTAGAATTTCCAGAAATGATTTATGGGTTCTGGAGATCTCATGTATTCTAGCCTCTCCACAAAGTTTCGTGGCTAGAACACATCTGATGCTACAAGAACTAACAAATTCATGATTCTAGATTCTAAATTGATTTAAAATTTAATTTTGTTATTCATCATTCTAGAATATAATTAGTACTAAGTGAAATAGACTATAGTAGATACTAAAATCTGAAGAATAAAATAGTAAATTGATATAACTCAAACTCAAAAATAGTAAAGAGTGACAAGTTAATGAATCAGTTTAATGTCCTAGATATCAAGAGTCAAGAGTCAAGACTCGAAAGTTAAAACTGAAAATAAAATATAGACAATGAGGATTGAAGGAGTGTCGCAGGGGAGGAGAGACAACTGGTAAGTCAGATAGCATTTTGTGGTAAGCCAAGTAGATGTAAGCTTGGTAAGTGGAAACAATGAGTTAGGGATTGCAAAGTAGTTTAGGTTTTGATATTTTTATGTATTTTTCTTTTAAGTTTTAATTTTAATTTTTTTAATTTTGTTTTAAATTTCAAGGTTTATTAGACAAAATTGAGGGGGGGAATGTCCCCCCTCAAAAGGGGTGATTCTGGGTTTGGTGCTCTTAGTTAAATGCTAGTTCTAGAGCCTCATACTTGATAGAATCCAATGGAAACATTGCAACCCCCCCAATCCTGCAATCCTGAAAACTGTTAAGTCTGCTGAATTTTGATTCTTGAATGAGATATGAAACTCTATTTTCTCCATATGAAGTATGATGAGGCTGGAACCACTCTTAAACATCCCGAGTCATTTCATGGTAATGTTAAAAAATTAAGTAAAAGTTTACTTTAAGAATTTAACATTATCATTAATTACATAGCATTAGTAGGACCCTAAGGTTGAATAATAAGCTTCCCCTCTCATAAATTATTGTTTTCAAGAAAAATTAAGGGGAGACGCCTAGCCGTTTTGGAGGGAGGATGCCCAAAAGCACCCTTTTTGAGAAGTCGTGTTCCCCACACTAAGAAAATGTCCCCCTACATCTCCCCGCATCTCCCCAATAGGGGGAATGGGGAAACGTTTCCCTAGATGTCCCCCGTTCTAGGTGCATGGAGCGTGAGAGGTGCATGCAGCCCACCTTGGGGGATGTGTCCCCGTGGAACACTGTAGTTTAATCTCAAAACACAGCTTATTTTAAATATTTTACAGTAATAGAGGCGAAAAAATGTCCCTGGTAATTTTGCCCACAGTTTAAAGCTGAGAATACAGCCTTAAAAATCTAAAAGTACGGTTTAAACTATCGACTGTAGTTTTGGAGGTCAAAGTATCTTTGAGAATTATGTTGAGAAAAAGTTACATTTCAGAAAATTATTTGTCTGTATCTTAATTTAAACTCAGAGCACATAGCTTATTTTAGGGAAAAAAAGTCTCCCAAGTAATTTTTCTAACAGTTTAAAGCATGGAATACAACCTTAAAAGTTAAGAGTACGGTTTAAAGTATGGACTGTAGCCTTAAAGGTCAAAGTATCTTTGAGAATTATCTTGTGAAATCATCAGATATTAAATTATTGCACAGAAACTTATCTTAAGATAGTTTGAAATCTTTTTTATGAAATTCAAAGCATTTAACCTGTTTATCTCATCTACTAAACTATCACTTAAAATTCCTCACTTATAAATCATCTGCAATCAAGCGGGTTCAATTTGAGAGTCCCCCTTGCTCAAATTCATTTTGGCACAGCTCAGTAGAGTTAATCGTTAGCTTTTATTAAAAAATTAGCTGTCTCAAACGACAATTGCATTTGTGCTTATCAATCAGCTATTGATAGTATACATAATGGTACAATATTTTCTTGTATCAATTTTAACTCTTTTGCAAGAGACATTTATTCAGTGAAAATTTGTCAACCAAATACTAAAGTAAGAGTTGGTGTTCTGTTAGCTTTTGAGGCTGTCGAACCAGAAGCACTGATTAAAAGTGTTTATCCCTGCTAAACTGTGTGCTTTCAGGGTAATTTAAGTACAGTTGAATCAAAGGATGGCGGCATTCAGAATTTTTTGGAACAGTCCTGTAGGCCCCAAAACAACTCATTTCTGGGGTCCTATTGCCAACTTTGGCTTCGTTGCCGCTGTAAGTCCCTCTTCTTATAATTCAACATCCCTAGATACCTGGATGCAGGTTGCACTTCATCCCCAATTTGTACTTTTGTAACTCTAGATCAGAATGTTTCAGTCAAGGGTTTCATACAACATATTACATTTAAAGATGACTTGCATTTATTTTCTTTCTATGTTGTCGAATATTCCCAAGATCATGGATGATTCTATAAAAATTGTGACATATAATGACAATGTTTTATGCTGGCTTTTAGACTATCAAAGAGCTGATTGAAAGTCTGTTTCATTGACACAATAAAGTTGAAGTTTGGAACTTACTCTAACATTGAACACAGTGAAAATTACAATGCTACAGTAGAGTATGTCCTTGTATAAAAATGGGGCAAGTATACTCAGTGATACCGCTTAGTGATATTTCCATAGACATTTTTGACTAATTCTTTTTCGGCAAGTCTTTTCAAATGAACCAGAAGTAAGCTATGATGTATATGCCAATGTGTGTTGCATAATTTTTGTAATTATGCAAGTTAAGGATATCTTGTCTTTTAATTCCCGAGGTTGGTGCAAAGTTAGTCTCACATAAGGTAGTTTAGATTATGTCTCCATCAGAGACTAAGAACATTTTGTATATAGAAAACCCTTGAGTTTCATAACTCAGAAATGTAATGTTAGTGACTCCTCTTTTTTACATTTCTTTCATTCTTTTGTATTATTATTTATCATTTATATTATTTTAATTACGCTGTATGATGTTCCCTATTGTAATGTCTATGCCTTTGATTGAACATTAATTATGCCTTGTCCATCAATCTGTGTTAGATGATAGTTGATGGGGCTCCCATCTTATGCCCTGATTGTCCTTTGTCTATGCCTTTGGTTGGATTTTTATTATGCTTTACCTGTTCGTGTATGTTAGATTATCATTTATAGGCTTTCCGTTTTCTTATTCTCTTCCTGTACATTTGCATTAGATGACCATTGATGTGCTCCTCATTGTCCATCTTTGTCAGTGCAGTGATTAACTCAATGGAAATCAATAAGCACCTAAAAATAGATTCATTAATCTCATATACACTAAGATATATATTATCTAATATGTAATACCGTCAATTGTGGTATATATAGCATTAATGAGTCTATGACTGGGTGCAGAATGTTTGACCAACTCAATTGCCATAGTACAGGCTTTTCATGTGATCTCCAAGACATGATGTTGATATTGGTGTCAATACTGCCTTGGTAGGATTTCTTTCACAATCCCTATTGCTATCTTGCCATACAAAAGCCCTACCTTTGTTTTATCAAGGGGGAGGTCAAACACCAAGCCTATTGTTTATTGCCAACAATGGCAAAGAGTACATCATAGTCTTCAGTATACACCACAAGTATAACATCCATCCGAAAACTCATAAGGTGTGACAAAATGAATATGCATATCCTACCAGTGAGAGTTGGCTTCCTTGCTTTCAAATGCTTGGCTTTCAACTAGTTAGGAATCGAAGATCATGAGCTTTTCCCCATTGTTACGCAAAGCACACAGGTAAGGGGAGATTTGATGCCTACTTATATCAATGTTTTCTCTTCCATCTCTTGTTGCTATCTTGTTGCTTCCCTCATTTCCTACATATTATACTGATTAGCTTCTTGCAAATGGGATGAGTTATAGTTTATGGACCTACATATTATACCGATTAGCTTCTTGCAATTGGGATGAGTTATAGTTTATGGGTGGGGTTAGGATTTGATTTCGGTTTCCTATTGCAAATATGCAAGGTGTGAAAATTTGGTTACCCAAATCTTACTGCAGCAACTAATGTTAATTCTTCTAATTGTTTAATTAAATGAACAATTTACTTGCAATTTCCTACGACAAATATCGAATTAAATACACTGCAGCCTACACAACATAAAATACTGTGGAAAAACAACGCAGAAAAGATAGAAACACACACATACGAACACCGTTATTTTTGGACAATCGTCCCTGGAAAAACCCAATGTGGGAAAATCGGTGCAGCAGTTGAGGGTTTTAATATTATGTATTAGTTTTCTGAGTATAAATCTGTGATTTCCCAAACTGACAAATCATACAGAGGAAAAAATGACAAATAAGTCCCATGAGATAATCTCACTCTACCACTGGGATCCGACACTGACCTCAGCTCTGGATGAACAACTCTGCGCTGCCTCTACGCAGTGACTGCGTTAGCCTACGCAGCTACTGTGACACAACACGACGCAGCCTTTCCTCTTGCTGTTGGATCTTATGCTGACTAGAAACGAGGCCCTCCTGGCCTCCGGAAACTCCCTCCGGCTTCTGGCATTGACCCTCGACTATTTCCTTAGCAAATTTAGGACTCCCTCTGAAGCAATGTGTTGCCTCTGCATGGCACTGCACTGCCTCTTTGTGGCTCTTACTGCCTCCTCTGCCTTGCACTCACCGGAACTGGAAAATCTTCCTCCGGTCAACTATCCCTGCCCCTCACTGCAAGAAAACCACTTGATCACTCTTCGGTAACTCAGCATTGCTTCTCTTGAGAATTCGATCTCTAGATCTCTTGCTCTCGCTATCTTGGTGTGTTCTCCAAGTGCCCATCGAGCTCCTTCTTATAATATCTTGTTGACAAATCAACGGCCAAGATTAGATCCTAATCTATGGCTTAGATTAACTTGGACTCGATCCACGCCTTTATCTAGAAGGTTCGCACTCAATTTAATTAATACCCTTTAATTATTCTCATTTCCTAAGTTTGGACTTAGGAATCCATTAAAAATAATTAATTTTAATTAAATGATTTCCAGGTGGAATTTTCCCAAACGATTTCTGGGTATTGGAGAATGCATGTGTCTTAGCCTCTCTACAAAATCTTCAGGCTAGAGCACATCCGATGTTACAAAAATCGACACTCCCTCTTAGCAAGGAATGTGCTCAAGTGCTGCAACCCACTGAAGCATCACTCTGACTCTGTATCACCTCTTGTTGCGCTACTGATGTTTGGCCCTACTGCCCACCAACTACTGCGCAACTCTGATTTTGCATTGCATCTGTCCTGCTGCTGACCCTGCATACTGCCAACTACTACACCTGCATTGCAAATTTATTACTTCTACCACTACAACATCCACAACTGTCTCTCATCTGTTGCTGCTGCAACTGAGAGATGTCCATCATACTGAACCAACTGTGTCCAGTCTAATGCATCTATCACTTGAGTCCTAATTGTTGCTAGTCTCTGCGCTGTCACTAAAGCCTATGCATTGCTGCTGACTATGCATTGTGCCTTCTCCATTGCTGCCAACTCTGCGCTATGCTACTTAGTTTCAGACCGCTACTAACCACTACATTTGTCACTCTGGCACTTGACTGCACCAACTGTCACTGGTCCATCCTGCTACTGCTGCTATGGGCTCCCATAACAAGGAATTGATCCAAGAGGTGGACTCCTCAAGGATCCTGCCCATCCTTTAGCTCTCTGGGGCTACAAAACCAAATCACCCCACCTCACCCCTGGAGGTATCTCGATGATCATGGAAAACTCTTTCTACAATCTGGAGGACAACCTATCGATCTCAGCGGATGCAACCTGTTGATCCTTCCTCTCCTCTTTGTCCCTCTTTCTGAGCATACACTAGGTAACGTGGTGACCAAGTTCACCACACCTGAAGCATTTGATCTTCAAAACATCCTTCTTTCTTCTGTGCTGCTCCTGTTGCCCCTTTGATGCAAGGGCTGCATTCTCCTCTTCCTTCACCTCTGCTTTTGTCCCACTGTTGTTGCTGCCTCTTTGATGCAAGGGTTGCATTCTCCTCTTCCTTCAACTCTGCTTTTGTCCCACTGTTGTTGTTGCCTTCCAGGTTTCTCTTAACCAAGTCTCGTCTCAGCGCCTCTTGCTGCAGATCTGCCCACATGCGATCACACTTTGGCAATGTTTCCTGTTTGGGCTCAACCTAGTCTCCTAAATTGAGTTCATTTAATTTTCAACCAGGGTTGGTAAACTGCTGAAGTGAAGTGCACTGTATGTGCCTAGGTGTTTGTTTCTTAATGCATTGTGTTTAGTGTTTTATGATGTTTTTGGTCTTTTGATGGTTTTATGTTCACAAGGAAAAGAACTAAATGCTAGTGGAAAGAAGCTACTGGTTAAAAACAGAGTGAAGCCTAATTTGTTGATGACAAATGACAAATGCAAATGCAAATACTGAAACAGAATCAAACTTAAACTATGACTAAGCACAATACAAAGCTTGATAATGACTTCAAGAAAATGAATCAAAACATAAACTTAACTTTTCCAATTCTTTCATTAAAGGTATTTTGGAAGAGCTTGAGAAATGGGCACCTAAGTATAAAAATTCTCCTAAATAAACAATTAAACAATCAGCTTATAATGATACAACATCTTATCCATGATTAAAGATTTGTTGAAACATATTTGGAGAAGAACATTGGTAACATCATAAGATCTCTACTCTAAGACTAGCTCCTAATTCTATTCTGCAACTTAGTTTAACATTACTAATCCTTACTCAAAAGTTATAGATTTCTTTTTAAAGTAGTCTTTTGAGGAAAGGCTTTGTTTATGAAATGGTAAAGAGGTTGCAAAAGTACTTCAGGCCTTCGGTTGATACTGTCTTCTGGCCGGATGATTATGAGTTAATATAGGTTTGGAACAAAATAAGTTTTGTAAATAATGAAGGCCGTGGTGTTTAAGTTTAACAACTAATGTAATTTAATATGCAATGGATGACAACTAAATGTAGAATGTAAATTCAATGAGCTAAGCTAGAACTGAACTAAGGTGTCACTAGTCTACAATAAACAGTGCTGAACTAACAAGCCATTATCAAACTTGAAACGAAATAACAGAGCATGAATTGAATGCAATTTGACTCCGGAGTGCCCTAACTAAGTTATCATGCAATTAATCTATGGAATTCTACAGCCTATTTTGTCCATCATGAATGGTATTTTGGAAGAGCTTGTTAGAACAATCTTGGTTGTACAATTCAATGCAAATGCAAACATAAAAACTGAAAGCAATTTAAAAACTAAGACATCACAGCTATTTCCTACCCATTGTTATGATATTTTGGAAGAGCGTTTTAAGAGTAAGATCAGCTATGCTACTTAGTGTAAACAAACAACTGAAACCTTCAGTATCACAGTCATGCCTTAGACATCATAAGGATTTTTTGGAAGAGTTTACTAGAATAAGTTCAACTGTGATAATGAACAAAAGAAATTACAAATAAAATCTACAACACTACAGCCATTTCCCATTCATTATCATGATCTTTTGGAAGAGTTTCTTAGAACAAGTATAGCTATAGTGACTAATGAAATTAACTATGAACTCAAACTTCAAGAACGTGAAAACGACTAAGATACTTATCTAAATTACGAAAGTAAAGCCGTGCAGGAGGCAAGGGCCCTCTACCACCAGACGAAATCTAACTCAAAATCAACTCAACGCGTTCAAAGCAATGTTGTCTTCTTCATTAAAGGACAATAACTTGAAACAGAGTATTCTCGGTCTTCAGAAATATAGCAGTCAATCCATGAAATCTAAGCAAAATCTACCGCTAGCCTCTCGGTTTCCCGAGTGCATTTATATCAAATCTTCACAACAGAACTTGCAACAATACGGGGATCATTGTCTTTTCATATCAAAATCGTACTAGAACTCTAAAGATGGCAGCGTAGAGGGACAAAGGACATCTGGACTGTCCTAGTCCTATTAGGAGTCTGCCTCCTTGAATGAGTTCCCACGTACCAAAACCACGTCCAGAATTCGGTTCATTCTTCGTGGTGAGCAACGAACGATGAGGACATGATGTGGAATATACCTATGTGTGGATTTTTCTGAGAGGACACCTGGAACATGCTTGAACGTGAAGACAGCTGCAGAATTGGCGGTTAGCTACGGAATTTCTGCATTCTGTAGCTAGTTTCGGTTCAAAATGCATTACAATGACAAAATCACAAAACTTAGCAAGTTAGCCATGTTATTCATTCTAAAAGTAATTTTAAATAATTTCATTGATCATTTGGGCCTGGGATAACAATGGACAAGGGAAAATGGAGTGAAGTAAGATGAAAGAAAGAACAATCTTGGGGCTCAACATTTCCCTGCCCAAAATACTTTGGACGAACACTTGCCATTCTTCTGAGACGACATTTAGAGCTATCCACACCATCTCTGTAGGCTGAGGCACTGACCCTACAACTGCCAACTAATCTCGGACTTACTGAAGCCTGTGGATAAAGTGGTCTATGCGTTCTCCCTTCTGCATATGTGTGCTTCACAACTTCTCTTCCAAATACATCTTCCGCTACTCGAAATATCCCTCGTACAACGTGGAAAGGGAGTCCCACATCTCTTTGGTCGTTCCAAGGGTCACTATGTGAGATACAACATGATCTCGAACTCCATCAAGGATCATCCTCTTCGCCTTAGCCATCTCTTTCTTGTACGCGTTCAATGGATCTGGATCTATGGGGACAACCACCACACTATCAATGTATGTTTTGAGATAGTACTCATCCATAAGGAAGGAGATCCTTGCCTTCCAGATCACGTAGTTAGATGCTCCATCTAACCTATCTTGATCTCTCAACCCAGTTGATGCCATCTCGCCAAAAAAAAAATCGAACTCTGCCTCTAACACTCTGCGCAACTGCTGACTGGCTCTATGCACTCCCTGCTGGAGTGAGCAAAACTTCTCTCAGCTACTGTTGCTTTGCGTGGAAAATTAGAATTTCATGGCAAGAAATTCTCCGAGGACAAATTTCCCTCAGTGTGCTCTTCTTTCCTCCTGATGCTTTTTTGCTCTAGCAAACTGCTGCAGAAAAACTACGTCTCAGCTAAATATTTGCTCTACATGGAAACTGCTGCGTTGCTCCCTTTGCCTCTGGAAAATATCGATTTGGAAATCTTGTGCTTTGTTGACTCACTCAGAGATACAAATTTACTCAAAAGTCTGCCCTGCTAGCCTCTGGACTATGCAACCTCTGGGGTTTCGAGCAGCTGCCTACATAGTGCCTCGAATCACCCTTATTCCCTTCTATAACTGAGCTCTTCGGCTTTATCTGCATTCTGATACCATGTGAAAATTTGGTTACCTAAATCCTCTTACAGCAACTGATGTTAATTCTTCTAATTGTTTAATTAAATGAACAATTTACTTGCAGTTTCCTACGGAAAATATCGAATTAAATACACTGCAACCTACACAACATAAAATGTTGCAGAAAAACAACGCAGGAAAGATAGAAACACACAGACATAAGAACACCATTATTTTTGGACAATCGTTCCTGGAAAAACCAAATGTGGGTAAACCGGTGCAACAAATGAGGGTTTTAATATTATGCAGTAGTTTTTTGAGTACAAATCTATGATTGCCCAAACTAACAAATCATACAGAGGAAAAACTGACAAATAAGTCTCGTGAGATAATCTCACTCTACCATTGGGATCCGACACTGACCTTAGCTCTGGATGAGCTGCTCTGTGTTGCCTTTGTGCAGTGACTACGTCAGCCTATGCATCTATTGCATCACAACACGATGCAACCTTTCCTCTTGTCGTTGGATCTTATGCTGATTGGAAAGGAGGCCCTCCTGGCCTCTAGAAACTCCCTCTGGCTTCTGGCATTGACCCTCGATTGTTTCCTCAACAAAATTTCAGACTCCCTCTGAAGCACTGCACTACATCTGCGTGGCATTGAACTGCCTCTTTGTGGCTCTTACTACCTCCTTTGCCTTGCACTCACTGGAACTTCAAAATCTTCCTCCTGCAACTATCCCTGCCCCTCACTGCAAGAAAATCACTCGATCACTCTCTGGCAATTCAACACCGCTTCTCTTGAGAATTCGATCTCTAGATCTCTTGCTCTCGCTATCTCGGTGTGTTCTCCAAGTGCCCATCGAGCTCCTTCTTATAATCTCTCGTTGACAAATCAACATCAAGATTAGATCCTAATCAACGACTTAGATTATCTTGGACTCGATCCACGCCTTTATCTAGAAGATTCGCGCCCGATTTAATTAATACCCTTTAATTATTCTCATTTCCTAAGTTTGGACTTAGGAATCCATTAAAAATAATTAATTATTTTAATTAAATCATTTCTTGGTGGAATTTCCCCAAATGATTTCTGGGTATTGGAGAATGCATGTGTCTTAGCCTCTCTACAAAATCATAAGGTTAGAGCACATCCGATGCTACAAAAATCAACACAAGGTGGGTAAGAAATATAATGGATATGAGGAACTGACCTTGAAACTATTTTGCAAAATGAAATGGATGGTTTTGGGGTTAATAAGTTTACATTTCCCATCATTCTCTCTACATGTGGCAACCAATGTTATCAGAACCGAACCGGTCATCGAACCGAAAAACCTTGTGGACCAGGAACCGGTCGTAACCAGACCGGAACCAGAAAAAAACCGGTTTACCAAAAACACAAAATATTCATATTAAAAAAAAAACAGATATATTCATGTGCATCCATATGAATCAAAACCATTTATACACAAATATGCAAAAGTTCTCATTTATATAGCAAGTAATAGTGCATATAACCAAAATAGCACTTAGTGCAAAGCATCGTTGAACCAAAAATGTTACAAACATCAAGAAGCAGGCTCTAAAAGGCCTTTATAGTCCAAAATAACATCATAGATAATAGTATTATACTACAACCTACAATACTACAAGCTACAACTACAACAAATTAGTGATCAAATCATCAATCATCAAGCATCAGTAGAATCATCATCCTGGTCATCCTCCTTAACCTCATCTGAAGAATGAGTAGCATTCAAGTATAGAATGGGATTATGGCTTGATTCCTATGGCCCTTGATTTACCCTCTAAAATTTTGGAGAAAATCAGCGTAAAATCCTTTGAAATCAACTATGTAGCAGCCCCAACAAAATAAAAAAATAAAAAATTCCACCAATTGCAAAAACCATTGAATAAAACCCAAAGATATTTGGGAAAAAAAAATCTTTGAAGTAGTTCGAAAGTCTGCCAACCCAACAACTCTCCAAGACTCCAATCAACTCCTCAAATCTGCAAAAAGTCTCCCTCAGAACAACCCTACAAAAAGCTCACTGAATTCTCACCGAACTCGATGCAAGAATTCCAAGAGACTCGAATGAATAGTGTGAGTGAAATAGAGGGGGTGGGGGTGTTTAAGTAGCTTTGGGGGGGGGCTAGGGTAACGTTAGTAACTAGGAAAAATAATAATCAATATATATATATATATATATATATATATATATATATATATATATATATATATATATTTTAAATGCGTAGGCTTGTGAAATAGGTCATTATCGGTTTAGAGGGCTGATTCGGACCGGTTTTGCCGCCAATTCGGTCGGACCAGCCGGTTTTTCGGAACCGGTTCAGTTCTGATAACACTGGTGGCAACTTGGCATATTTGGAAAAGGGAAAGGAGTTCCTTGAAGACATTATTTGAAAGGAAATTAATTTTCACATATTTGTTGTGACTACCTTCTTTTAGACATGTATGCTAAATATGGGATGATAGAGGATAGAGGCAAAGTGTTTGACATAATGCATGAACAGGATATTGTGTCATGGAATGTGAGATTGCAGTGTATGCATAGAATGGGTGTTTTGAAGCCATGAGCCTGTTGCAAAGGCCATTGATTTTTCTCTTCAAGTGCGCATCAACAAATAAGTCATGGATTTAGATGAGATGGGAAACATATTTACTTTGCAAAAGAGGCTCAGCCAATGGAAGTTGATCGTAATGTGATGGTTGACAATGAAGACATTGTTGATGGAAGGAATTAACCTTGAGTTCATTTGCATAGAGTTAGGAATCCCAAGGGAAGAGAATGGTAATTTGTCTTTTGAATATGAAGACATTGTCCTAAAATGAGCATTTGTCCACATGTCATGGGATCCTTGAACTCCTAGAATTTGATATCATCAAATGCTTTGGGAATTTGATGTTTCTAAAGGTGGGAAATTTAAAGCTTTTGGATTTTGGTAAAATTAATGTGTAGTTGTTAGCTATCCAAATTGACCACTGACTTAGAGGGCGGCTTAATGAATGTTGTGGCAATTCCCTAGTGAGATCTTGATGGTTGTTTAGTATCAAGCTCTATTTTGTAGTGAAAATGGTAAGTCTTTTGGTTGTTGGATGAGATCATTGAATTTCTATCTTTTCTACGCATTGTATGCATCAATCTTGTTGTGTAAGTGCTTGCAAAATTAAATTTAAATTATTTATGCCTTTCACGTTTTAGATTGGCCTTGTTAACATGATTCTCATAAAAATATGTCATACAATTACAATATGATAATGGTAATTCAATTAGTATCATCATATTATTTGAAAACATGATACAATAGTTGATTTTAGTTATCATATTTTTCATTTGGGAGAATCAAGTAGAGAATAACAAGTTATGCCTAAGCAACCCATTGTATTTAGTTGTACTTGTTATGGTGTGTTTAGTGCACGAGTGTACTAAACCACCTGTGCTTGGTAGGAATGGTTGCAACCTACAAGCAATGGTCACAGGCAGAAAATATGGTTAGCAGGTAGTGAACACATGCCGACATATAAAACACACTAAATTATGGAACATAGTATGCTGCAAATAAGAGGAAGAAACACAACTATAATAAAACAAAAACACAAGCTCAAGTGAGTCAAACAAGACAATAATACAAACGGTGGAATAATCCCCTCTAATTGACCGCTATTAGTAAAGAAAGGTAGAACGTTACACACTTGCCAAAGGATCCTTAGAGCTATGGAGCTCTAAGACCCAATGCAAGGAGGGCTTTACCCTTGAATCGGTTCTGCAAGGCCTCTCTCTTCTCCTAAGGGATTGGAGTTGTTGGGTGGCCAACAACCGAATCCTCTAACTCTATTGCTGCTCCGGATCACACACTGTTGGTTTGCTCATGGAAAATTTGGCCAGCATAACAATGTGTTCTCATTTTGTTCTTCTCATGGTGGCAATTTATAGGCAAATTCAACTCCTTCTTCCCTTTCTTGGTACACTTGTGGATAGTGACCCAAGAGTGGGGGTTGATTCCTTTATGTGCTCACATGAGGTCTCAAGGTGGCTCTAGGCGGCTGTCCTTAGGTGACCTCAAGTGGAGGATCTTCTCTTGAAGTGTGTCAAGTGGTCCCAGATGGTGACTTCCACCACTCCCAAGACCGCACGACTTTTTGAGGGAAATTCGCGCAGACCAGCGCGCCTATTGAAGAAAAATGCGCGCAAAGCGTATTTTGCATGTCTTTGGTGCACAATTTGACATTTTGCCTCTTGACCTTAGAGATTTTTAAATTTTCTAGATTCTCTAATGTTTCTCAACCTTGTAAATCCTTCTGCTTGACATTTCACAATGTCATTTTGCTTGTCCGATTTTCCTGTGATAATAGTTGCCTCCTAATATGTGAGGTCTAGGAAGAACTGTATAGTCGAAATACATTATAGTTTCTGTTCTGTGTAACCTGTGTCGAGAGAGAGAGAGACCTGCGTACAGCCCAAGGTTGGAGACCCCTTACAGTGGGTAAAAGAGTAACCATGTTCTGTCGAAAACCTGCAAGAAATAGTATGATACAATAAATACAATTTTTCTACGAGGCAAGCATATCCCATGCTCCTTATGCTTTGGCTAGCTAAACAAATCTATCTAGCAGATAAAGGTTTTGTCTGTGTCACTGATATGGTAGTGATCTGCTGATTTGGTTGATGACGACGATTGCTGACGCCCTCAAGGGTGTTTTTTCTTTGACAATAGGTTTATTGTGGTGCCCACATGCGTAATCTTGGTGTGGCATATAAATTCTCATTGTATGCATGGGTGTATGACTGAGACCTTCTCGTGTAAGCATTGCTGAAAAAGATGCTTATAATGGCACAGGTCTTCGACAAATCTGGGCAAAGTGCAATGGTTGTAAAGTACGATACCATCTTGACATGAAAGCTTGTGTTGTAGTCGAATGTCAGAAGGATCGATGATATCTATGGGCAATGATGATTCCCATAGTGCCACTCGAGGATGCCCCTATTGGGGTGAGGAACCATACAAGGTACTGCTTCCTTTTTGGAGAATGGGTGTTGAAGTCGACAAAAAAGAAGCCTCAACCGAACGAGAGAGCTACTGATGCAAGGGACTAGGGTCTCTGATTTGATAGTTTTAACATAGGCATGATGGCGAGAGATGACTGAAAATTGATGATGGGAGTTCAGTGGCCCAAGGTCAGAGCATGAAAAAAGCAGTTTGGCGGCAGTCATAACTATTACTGATGAAGGATTCCCTGGAGTCGGTAGGACGTCCAGGGTGGGTATATTTTGGTTATGAATGTCGTGGTGGCTTTGCGTGAAAGGTGTGATGCTCCAACCAAGGGTGACTAGGGACTACTACCATGGGAGAAAAATGGAGGATGAGTGGGGGATATTCTCCGTTTGAAATATTTGTACACTTTCCAAAAGAATAAAAAAAGGGATTGGATTGTACAAAACATAGAGACAGGTGCCCCAAAAACATGAAAATGCTTGCTCACTGATGATGTGAGGAAGGTGTTTTTGCTGAGGGTGGGGGCCCCATTGGTTGGTCTCGGTGTGGGGATGACGAAGCGGATGGAAAATATCGCAGATGGGCTATGCTGATGGAGGGATGGTAGGCCGAATGTGAGACACGGTGGTGCGTATTCGATCTGCTTGCAAAAATGGTTGTCCAAGAAAGGGGTTTTATTTCGATATGGTAAAACTTGACTTGATGAATGGTGGATGAATGGGCATGAAGTGCTTCCCAGACTGAGGTGGTATGGCCATGGCGTCGTATTTTTCTGATGCATGGTCTACTTTGAGTGATGGATGCCATGGAGGGGGAGGCTCTACCGACCAACGAGGATGTTCATCATGTGCAAGGTGTGGAGATGATAAACATGGTCGAGTGTTTGGAACCTATGGTTGATTTCCTGTGGAGAAATGATGCCAGGATATGCAGAGTTGCTCTGGGACTCTATCATGCTGAGGGTAGAATGATACCTACTCTGGAACCTTCTGCGCATGGGGCAATAGATGGTTTTTTGTGCTGTAGAACGCCTGCAACAAAATACCCCAAATGAAAGCATCTTTCTCATTCAAATATTATTGACAACATGTGCTGAATGAACAAAGGATAAGAGAGGGCATACCTGTCGGAAATAAAAAAATATTTTTTCGGAGGCGTGAATGTGTGGAGCCTCCTTTGGGCGTTATGAGGCGTTGATCACTGTGTTGCTTTCGATTCTACAATTGGGTTCTCTGAGCTCTCGTTATGGTCCTTCTAACAATTTGAAAAGGGTGACATATAGGCCAATATGGCTCATTTCAACTCATTTGTGACATTTGAGTGTTTGAGAGTTTAAGAGGTTAGAGGTTGTTGCTGACCTTTTCTTCTCATTGCGTTCAACCTGTGCACCCAAGATTCGCGCTACTATAGTCAGGTAGGCCCTAGAAAGTCCTGCATTTAATTTTTTCGGTGTGACTGGGAAGGTGTCCGTACAAACTGGGTTTGTACGGAACCCTAGAAATTTTTTTCTTTGACTGCGCAAGCGATTAAGGCACAGGTGCGGAATCTCTGCGCGAAGCTGAGGATTTGCACACAAATTCCACGCCTGTCAGTGCTTTCTACGAGCGGCCTCCGCGCCTGTCTGAGATACATGCACGTTGAAATGCCAAGGTTATTTTTGGAAATTTTTTGGTGTTTTGATGTCACTGATGTGTGTCTGTTTTGTGACAGGATGCTGTGGAGGGAGAGAGACTGGCCTGACCTCCGCATGGCTGTGGCACAAGATGCCAATGCTCGGCAGCAGTTGGCTCGATTGGGTCTTCTCAAGTTTCTTGAGAATGACCTCCTGCGATCATAGGATCAGTTACAGCGTTACCTGGTCCGTCGCTGGAACAGGCGGCGCAGAGTGATGGTGCTGCGAGGATGTGACTTGACTATTCGTCCGGAGATAGATATTTATTTTGTGACAGGGCTACTGCCTCAGGGTGAGGCACTCCCCTATCTGCTTCCTCCTAGAAGGGTCGATCTTCGGCGATTTGCAGATATTCATTGAGGTGGGGCGCCTCTCACAGAGGGGTGCATTTTGATAGCATCAGTGACAGATTTAGCCGGGCGGTGTGCTCTTGCGATGATTGTGAGACTTACGGGTTGTCGTCGCCGTACAGGGCGTCGGGGCCGCAGATAGGTGTCCTGCGCCGACTGAGCGTCGGGCACTTATTTGATTTTGCCCGTCACTGCTATGACGGGATGGTGGCTCAGTTAGTGAAGGTCCATGATGGATCTAAGCTATTCACCTATGCTAGCATCCTCTGTAGCATTATGTATGAGAGAGTGGTGCTGCTGCGACCCATGGTGGTTGTGCCTGCGGGGGGTCATCGGGACCCTCGCATGAGGAGATGGGCTCCAGTGATGCCTGTTTATGGCGTACTGGTGGTACGTCAGGCCAGGTGTCAATATGGTGCTCTACAATAGTGGGGCTAAGCCCTGGCATTTCCGAGTAGTCCCATGCGAATATATCTCGATACTCTTGCAATAACTGGGTGTAAGAGGTTATCTCTTTAGGTGAACATGCTGCCCCCAGTGAAATTTCTTCGACTTTTTCAGGATTTCAAGAGATATTCACCTTGATGGTAAGCAAGATGTTTGACATGTTCCCTTCTTCGAACGCATCAGGCGCTGGAATGGTATTTCTAAACCAATCGACTTTTCCTGATGGAAGGAAATCTTTTGATTCGATTGCATAAATCTCTTGGTTTCCTATCTTGTTAAGGCTGAACTTTTTTTCAGGAATAAAAATGAGCGGTGATGCATCGCATCCCACAGATAATCTGGCTCCATCATGGCCTCAAGAATATCCTCATCTAAGTGGAATAAGGATCCTAAGGGGGATTGAGTCTGCGTAAGGCCGTGAGGAAGAGGTTCAGTCCTAACGGAGCTGGTCGACAGACTTGAATAAGATTCCATCGTTGATGTGGTGGAATCGAACGCGGTCGACAGGGTGCAGATGGATTGGGTTTGCACCGTCGTTGGTGCAGCTACTCTCATAGTTGTAGCTGACTCGACACCTATGACTAATGAGCAAACAACCCAAGCCATGGTTCCGATACATGATGATATGAATCGTATATGATATATCGTGTCGTCGGCGTTTTGTGGGGGAGGAATTTCCATCGTGGCAGCTTGCGTGGGAGCAAGTCTAGGTTCCTCATAACACTGAGCACTTTCCGGGATTTGGAAGTTGTGCCTAGTGCAGAGATGCCTGAATGTTTCCATTAATGGGCATGCCTCTGTTTCGTGGTTATGGCCAGTGCAAATGGTGCACGGTACCACTGTGCCTACTGAGTAGATGGTGTGAGAATCAACACTACTCTTCGTCCCTGAAGTGGACGCTCGGAAAGGATCAAGCGTAGGGGAGAGATTCCTCTGCTGCCATTTCCGAGTTTTTGGTTTGGGCAGGTCTAGCTCTCTTGGCGAGTGTAGACTTAACACTGCTCTTGCTGCTCTAAGGTCGAGGAGGTGTTCACCTTTCATTGTATGGTGAAAATGTGAGCAGATCCGACAATAGCAGTGTGTGATCTTCTCTTGGTTAGAGAGATGTCTCTGAAGGAGGGAGGAGACCATGCGAAAGCTGTTCGTGAGGTGCTTCAGTTCTTTACACTGATTGACTTGGTGGCTGACTCTATCGCATAGCCCGCAGGTTGGCCTAGGCTGGACATGGGTCATGCTAGGTCGATGTGTATTTTTAACTCACCCAACGTGTTGGTATGCAAATGGGGTAGGCTGCCTGGGGGCAATCTACCTTCCATTAGGTTTTCTAAGCTCTGGATTGATGATATCCCAACGGTGCATTTCTAATGAATGAATGATGTCAATTAGTGGGCGCACTTGAGGGATATAAGTGCAGATCTAGTCATGATGGTTGCCCTGACATACTAGACAAGAATGTCGTTCTTGGGTGTTCCCATCCTGTTCCCTTGGTGACGTGATCGGGTACCAGCGGTGTAGCGCTTTTAGGTCTGGGCATGTGGCAACCACATGGTTGCGTGTGTTACACAATGCATAGGTTGGTCTTTTCCATGGAGGGCAGGTGGGGGTGACTAAGGGTTCCCCGACTGGCCGCTTTTCTGCTGACAGGAAGAGAATGGACCTACTTGTCACATCCTCCTCCGTTGTCGAGCTATCCATGGATTCTGTGTCTGAGCCGTCTTCTAGGGAGAGGCGAACTATGGCTGTGCGTAAATTGCTTAGCACTAAGTGAAATCGAGGGATGTAATGGCACTGCTCTAATGGGTGATTTCCAGAACATATCAGGCATGAAAATTGGGCTGCTCGCAGGCCAACATAGTACACACGGTCCACCGGATACCATCTTTGGATGATCTCCAGGGTTGCGCAGTTGTCAATGAAATGGTCACGTTCATCGCAGAGTGCACAACGTATGATAGGAGGGAAGATGAATGAGAGTCTTTTGGTGACTGCCGTGCCTCCTGTATGTATAATATAACGTGAGGCTTTCTCGATTTGACTGTATGGAGGGATCCTCTTGATATGATTGTTCTAGGGCATGTAAGGCATCCCTATATCGGGGTATTTCTGGACAATGATGGGTGTAATATCCATAATTGCTACAGATAGCACATGCGTGGTTGGCATGCAATGCCTTGCCTTGGTTTTTTGTTGCTCGTTCCTTTTTACGGAAACTTGTTGCCACAATATTTCTTTCAGAGCTTACGAGCAGTGTTAATTCGTCCAACTTCGGGCAGATATGGGTAGGATGGCCTAATATGTCGCATACTGCGCAAGGTCTTAATTCCCGTTGTATGATGGGATTTTCTACCTTTTCCCCTTTTTATGGATTTTCTTGGTCGTGACAATCGGTTTTGCGACGAGAGTTTTCTTAGATGGTATGGTTGCGGTTGTTTCCTTAATAGGTGGGGCCTCCTCAGGAGTGAGGGGGATTAACCCTGTGGAGGTGATGCCTGTGACTCCTATCGTGGTAGGTGGGACCAAGTACCAAACTGGTATTGCAAAAGATACGTTTGGCAACACTACTGTTGCCAAGACCTGTTGTGATACAAAACCAGATGGAGGGTATAGAAAAGGAGTTTGGGAGACGATGTAGGATAGGGAGGCCACCGTGACAGAGGCCTTGGTGTCGTTACTGCTCATCTCTGTCTCCTGGTTGGCTTCGGTGCTTGATGTAGACATCATGCACACTAGAGCCCCTATGATATCAGCAGATGATTCTGGTATGACAGGGGGATCTCCTAGGAATGATCTGAGGATAGACGATGGTTTGAATTGGCGAGGGCCATATTCTTGGTATCGTGTAAGCGTCTCAGCAGATGTGTCTACATAGGGTAGAATGACATCGGCGTTTGTCAGGGATCGCTTGTCGTGGTACGTCAATTGGTCGACAGTAATGATGCGGTCCTCATGGGGGAACATCATGGTTTGGAAGACGAAGTATGCTATGGTAGACATGGCGTACATATAACTCCACCCAAGGAGTATATTGTAATCCAACTGAGCATCCAAGACCTTAATGTCTATAAGAACCATCTTTCCGGCCAAGCAGACCGGGACATTTTGATAGAGACCGACAGGAGCAGAAGGGTGCCCATCATATGCTCTAAGTGTGATGTCCGATGGCTTTAGTTCAGGAGACCCTAACTTTTGCCAAACGTTCTTTGACATGATGCATGTGGATGCACCTTCATCAATGATATAGGGGTGGATAATGATGTTCTGGACTGACACCAGTATCTGGAAGGCGACCAACGAAGGAAGCCTAGATGTGATCAAAAGCCATTACGCGTGAATCGGCAGGGTCGATTGCGCCTAATGCAGAAAGTAAGGCTTTCCTTTGGTTTGGGCAAGATTGCAAGACTTCCAAAGTTGACATGGCAGCGGGAGATTGAGCTAAATCGTCCACATTTCTATAATTATGGGCCGCTTTGGAGTGGTTTCCTGCTCGCCTAGTTGGTCCCTTAGCCATCATTGGCAAAGGTTCAATAGGCATTTTTTATATAGTCAACGGTGCTGTAGGTGCACTCGTGCTAGCCCCTGATGAACTGGTGTCTGGAGGGGTATCATAACTTCGATTATGTGTTTGAAAGAACATTTCTTCGCCAGTCATATAGATTTCGTGGTTGTTGTTTTCAGAATCGTCGGGGGGTGTTTGCTGCTATTGGGTACTAACCGCCCCTTAGTGAGGAAAGGGCTCCTGCATTACAACTGTTTGTTGTGTGGGTCCCCCTTGTCCTCGGTTACCCTGAAGCTTCTTCAGCTCAGGGAGTTCGGGACAGTGATGGGTGTAATGGCCATACTCACCACAAACTGCGCAATAGTGGTTGGTTCGAAGATTAGCCCTCTTGTTCTGCCCTTGGAAGTTATTTGGCTCCTAGTTTTGATTTCGGTTGGAGTTTCCCCCAGCTTGAGATCGCGGAGGGCGCTTTTGGTTGCTGCCCCCCTATCCATGATTTCCCTTTTGTTTGTTTTTTGATTTTTTCCTTGCCATGTTAGGAGGATAATTAGGATTCTCTTGGTCGTATGACTAGCGCGGTTGTGCCTGGGAAGGCTGCACAAAGTTTACCGGTGCATTATTCTGCATTGGTGGGTTTTGTGTTGGGGATTGGGAATATTGGGTTCCCTGTCCTTGGTTTGTGAACGACTGCTAGGAGGAGCTCTCCCGTCAACGTTTCTAGCTGTGTACTGGGTCCCCTGTGCAGGAGGGTATGATCCTCCTTGCTGATGATGGTATGACTGCGCCCTATTGGTCATGTTATGCAAAGGTGCATGATGACTTTGATGGTAGCCTGGTTGCGGGATGTTCTGGTTAGGATCATATGCATAACCGGGGTATGGATTACTGCTGCCTAGGTGATTTTGGGTCAATGACCCTATCAATCCGTCTGCAGCGTTCGACATGCCTGACAATTCTTTATAAGTTTGCAGGCACGGGGCATTTGGCAGGATGTTATAAATGTATCCTGACTGCGTGTATATCAGCTCAAGTTGCTAGGCTTCGCTGATGGCATCCTCTTCGGAAGTAGGTCCTTGAGTTGCCACATCCTTCGAAGTCTCTGTTGTGAGAGTTTTCAAGAATAGGTCCAGTAAAACTCGATCGTCGAATTTGGCTTACACAAACTTCGATGTCACGGCCATTCATAGAGATGGTTCGCGATGTGGATGACTGGTGTCTGTCTAAAATGTGTCAGTAACTCCATTCCTGAATCATGGTGGATGGGTAGCTGGAAATATGTGAGGAACGCAGTAGCGAGGGTGCTAAAGGTTCCATGTGTAGCAGAAGGTTGCTCCACATACCATTTCGCGGCTGGTCTAGTTAAGGTGCGCTGAAATAGTCTTAGCTGAATAGTATCATCAATAATATTGTTCGACAAACACCACAAGTGGAAAGTCATTACATGGTTTCCAGGGTCTTCCGCTTGCTTCCCTTTGAATTTTGGAATGTCCAAAGGGAGCTTCATGGGCATGGGGGCCAAGTGGGGTTGTGTGCAATGGGGTCATTCGTTAACTTTGATAGATCGGGTAAGTTCAAAGATGCTAAAAAAGGTAACTGTGTGTTGAGCGCCATTGTAGACTATGAAAACACAAGGTTCTAGTTAGGTATGGAGTTTGTCTGTGACATTCTCGGTTGTGTGTTATGTTGGCTCCCCAAATGGATAGCGCTCATCTGCCCCCTAGGGGTTGTGGGAGGAGTGGTGTGTGGTGACCCTAGGGGGGTTTCCACTGGTGTGGCGTTGGGTGACCCTTGGGGGTTCCCTACTAAAGACACCCTTATAAAGGATGAACCGATAAGGGTGGCGGTGTTCCGTCTTTGACGCCTAAATGGCGAAAGACCTGGAACTCCTCCCTCTAATGGGGGGAGGTCCAAAAAACGTCTAGATCAAGGAGGTCCTGTTGAGTCCGTTATGGTGTCGACTAGGTATGGTTTTGGAAATCTTTTTCAGTTTTATGAGAGGAGAGAGATTATATATCAAAGCAAAAAGGTGATCGCATACATAAAACAAAGCGAAAATAAAAGGTTAATTTCCCTTTAGATTAGTTCTATGTGATCAATCAATCAAAAAATGGTTTTGGTTGTTTTTGCGCGTGATACTCAAAATCCTAAAGACCTAATTGTCCTCACACTCTCAATTGTAATTGGGCCTTGCAAAGATTTCTTCTGGTGGTACTGGGGCTAATGTCCCGAAAGAACTGGCGACGCCTTTTAGTAGCCAAAGAATCGACCAAGGTAATGGGAAGAGGATCTAGTATTGCCTGCACCGTCACTTATAGGGAGGGATGCCCTAGATTTGGCCACTAAGTATCGTCGTCCTACGTGAGCATTCGAGTCTTGAGCTTCTTGGTAATCAGCTACCAGTACCGAGCATTAGATGGGTCAGGTAGCCCCAAATAATACCACACAGACTGGGCCTAAGCTTAACCCCCTCTGAATCAGGTCTCTGTGGCACTCGTGTTTTCTTTTCTGTGGGCGGATAGACGGGTTTAAAGCTCCCTATAAAGTCAACTTCTATGTTTCAAGATGTAAACTGACCATGGCGTCTTATTAGATGTGTAAATTTATGCAGATGTTCTATGCTTGATGCAACTTTACTTTCTCTTCAATTTTAGACAGCAATCACATAAGCAATAAAGTAAAATGCTGATAGAACATACCAGTAGATCAATAGAAGACAAGCCAAAAATATATATTTGTGTTGGTGCGTTACGACGATTAGCATGATGCTTCAACCAGCAAAGTCTTATCAGTGAGCCAGCCCAGTATGTGTCACATCACCCTCATCATACAATCCAAGTCAACCGAAGTCAATGCAGCCCAAAAGTCAACGTTGTCCAGAAAGTCAAGGCTATCCAAAAAGTCAACATAGAATAGCAGCAAGTCAAAGTCAACGCAGCACAGTCAACGGTCAACCTTTTGACCTCGGTTCTTGTGCCAAATAGTATGGACTGCAGAAATCGAAGTTTGTGCCAAGATTCAGCTCCTTTTGACCATGCGTTGACCAAATTCAATGTTGGTCAAACCTGTGGTGGATGCCCTAGCTACAGTAGAAAAGTCAACGTCCTTCTTCCCATGTGTGAATAGAAGATTTGCCTCCAAGTAGCTCAAACCAATCAGAAGAGGAGAGAGAATGTGAGATGATGAGATGAGTGAAATTTTATCCAACGTTGACCTTATTTATATCCATCAGTGAGGGTGTGTGACACATTTTCTGGGGGTGTAAAACCTTAAGGCCGACTTGCACATATTTTGAATAGATTAAAAATCAATTCAAAATAAATGTTCTGCTCATCGGATCAAGATGATCTTTAGATCGATCTTGCACCTCTCCGAAAGAGGAACCCAATAAAAATATTGGTATCTTCATCTGAGCATCACAACATGGAGTTTGGACCTAGTTGTCCAAATTTAACACTCCCTTTCAACTAGGGAGAACTCCATCCACCTGTGCAATCCAAACATTGTGTGTCATCCCGCCATACTTGCTTTGTTGGCCTCTTTATTTCAGAACAAAAGTGGGTTAGTCACAAAGACATAATTCCTGGCTGACAGATTCAGCCCAGAGGTTCGAAACCTCTATAAGACTCACAAAGAGTCTCATACCAACCCGAAGTTGGTTTATCTGACCTGAAGTCAGTAGGAGGTTCGAAACCTCACTTGGACTCAAGAGGGTCATATATACTAACCCGAAGTTAGTCTCACTGACTTGAAGTCAATTGGAGGTCCGAAACCTCACATGGACTCAAAGAGCTGACCCGAAGTCAATAGGAGGTCCGAAACCTTACTAGACTTGATCCCAGATTAAGTGGTTGGACACGTGCCATCCTAGATAGAGAGTACGGCAATCTCTGATGCGTCCATCAGTATTTGCTACTAGTCTCTAGCTTTTTCCACCTCATTGGCCAAATGAGAGGTACTTCCCGTGAGTTCAGAACTCAAATGGGTAGGATGCATACGGGGCACAGATAATGTGAGGTAAACCAACTCAATCATCACAACGGTGGGGCAGAAGCACACCAACAAGGTTTGGCAAGCCTAGCCCTGTGGTTGCTTATAGCTTCGAGAAGCTATCCCCAAAGCCCCCTAGAGCTCCAAGAGCTCATTGTCCAACAAGACCCTCAGAATAGGGTCGTTCCATGATTCCAAGATTCTCACGCAAAGTTAGGAACATGACCTTCCCCAAGGGTATTGTGAGAATGTCCGCGACCTGCTCATCAGTTCCTATATGATCGAGCCTTACAATGCCTCGCTATACCATATCCCGGATAAAGTGGTACCAACCATCAACATGCTTAGATCGATCGTGGAACCCGGGATTCTATGACAAACGAATCCCCCTCTGGTTATTCCAAAGGATAACGGTGGCATCTAGCACATGCTTGAACAACTCACTAAAGAGCTTTCGCAATCAACTGACTTCACAACGGGCCATACATGCTGCAATGTATTCGGCCTTAGCGGTGCTCAAGGCTACCGACCTCCGTTTCCTGCCCAAAGCAGATCTATGTGTGAAGCAGCATCCAGATGTGCTCTTGCGATCCACCACACTGTCAGTCCAATCGGCATCAGTATATCCAAGGAGTGTCATGCTCTTGACAGTGTATCTCAGCCCATGGTCTATCGTGCCACAGAGATATCTCAAGAGTTTCTTGGCACCAACCCATTGAATGTTATGATCAACCATGTGTTGACTCAAAGTGTTCATTGCACAACATACGTCCGGACGGGTGTTCACTAGGAACATCAGGGCCCCTATGAGTTGACGATACTTAGTAGGATTTGCTAACACGGGCCCAGCAGTGCTGCCACTCAACTTCTTAAAGTTGAGCTCCATCGGTGTCGACACAGACTTGCAGTCCACCATACTAAATCTTTCCAGAAGCTTCACAATATATTTTCCTTGAGAAAGGAAAATCTCGGTAGGTCTCTGCCAGACCTCTAGGCCTAGGAAGTAGTACATCAATCCTAGGTCTGTCATCTCGAACTCAGCAGCGAGCTCCCTCTTGCACTGATGAATGAGAGGGTCAACACCTGTCAGGAAGAGGTTGTCTACATACAACACCAGAATGAGAGGCTTCTCTCTATCAACCTTAAAGAAAGGTTCAGATCAGCATTACTACGAGTGAAGCCTAGCTTCATCAGGTAGCTATCTATCCTCTTGTACCAAGCTCTGGGTGCTTGCTTCAACCCATAGAGGGCTTTCTTCAACCTGCAGACATGGGTGTCCCGATCCTGGACTTCAAACCCCAGAGGTTTCTCTACATATACCTCTTCCTTTATCGTACCATGCAGAAATGCAGTCTTCACATCCATCTGATGAAGACTCCATCCTTGTGTAGCAGCAAGGGCTATGATAGATTGAATGGTGGTATATCAGGCCACAGGTGCAAATATGTCATCATAGTCTATGCCTTCCTTTTGAGAGAAACCACGGGCAACGAGTCTTGCCTTGAACTTTTCAGCACTTCCATCAAATCCATGCTTGATCTTGTAGAGCCATTTCGAGGAGACAACTGCATTGTCCTCCGGTCTTGGAACCACATCCCAGACATCATTCTTATAGCATCCTTCCATACTCAATGCTTTACGGCTTCCTCAAAAGATCCAAGCTCAGATTGTACAATAGTACTCATGGCTGCTAGATACCCTTGGTATCTACTCGGCTTCTTGCTTTCATAGAATGTCCCTCTTGGGGCCATATGTCCCTCGGCATCCTCGAGAGTGTCCCTGAGCCATGATGGTTCTTCCCCAGTGAAGGAGGTGGATCAATCAGGTCCATCGGTCCTTCAACATCGAGCATCGTCTCATCCTTCGGTCCTTCTTGATTTCCAGGCCTTGCTTAATGGTCTTCCTCAGATCTCGGAAGATTGACTACTTTCCTCAGGGAAGCATCTTCATCAAAAGTGACATCGTGGCATATCTCCACTTCCCTTTAAGCAAGCACATAGACTATATAGGCCTTCGAAGTTTTGTTGTCGCCCACAAACATTGTGGTATCCCTATTGATGTTAGCTCCTCTGCAAAAGTTATTGAACTCGTTCGTTTCATATAATAAGAACATCCTCCCAAGGATGTCACAGGCAGCATACCAAACATATTGGAATGTATCAATGCAAGACATCAGATGTCTTTGTGACGCTTGAGGGGAAAGGTCCCCTTGTGTGTTTTCCTTTAGCACAACCCTGCCATACACCTTCATGATTATTTGAGAACTCAGGCATCCCCGTCACCACCTTCCTTGCTTTGGGAAGGGATTTGTAGTGAAGGTGTCTAAATCTCCGGTGCCATAGTATCACATGTCATCGCTCCCAGTGGACTTCCTCCAACCTGGTAGAGTGTATCAACTCTAAACCCAATCGTGATAGCTTCCTTGAAGCTCTTCTTCTACATGCGCACCTTTCCATCAATGAATGCCACATTGAAACCTTTGTCTTCCATGGCCGATATAGACACAAGTTTCTTCTTCAAATTAGGTACATAGAGTACATCTTGCAAGCGGAGGACTTGACCTTGAGACAAGTGGAGGGTCACAGTCCCGGTCCCTTTCACGGGATATGTGGCATTATCTCCAAGGATAATTTCTAGATTAGTATCCTTCTCAACTATATCAGAGAGTGCTTACTTGAACCCAATGATGTGCCTTGAGGCACCACTATCCATCAACCAGACGTCCATAGTGTCGGGTGGAGATGCAGTAAAGAGGGAAGATACAAGAATGAATTCATTTCTTTTTATCAACAACATTTGATTCCTCATACCTGGAATTTCTCGACCTTTTGAAAGGTTGATCATTTCTGCCAAAGGGAGCCTTCCTTTTTCCCTTGAACCTATTGTTCCTTTGATTGCCATTCCTCTGGTTGTTGTTGTCATCATCATCAGGAGAATCCTTCTTGAAAGGGCATTCTCTAGCATAGTGACTTGGCTTGTGACAAGTGTAACACTTTCCCTTCTTTCCTTGGGCCCCTGCTCTTCCTTTTTTCTTTGGACCACCAAAGTTCTTCTTTCTAGAATGAGCAGCATAGGCAGCATTTCCTTCATTTCCATACTCCTTCATTCTTTTCTCTTCTTGTACGCATCTCGATAGTACTTCGTCAAAGTCAGGTATCACATTATTATTTAGAATGGTAGAGTGTTGAACACATGCCATTCGGATGGGAGCCCTCCAAGTGCGGTGAGTACCATCTCTCGATCAGCTATTGTGTCCCCAATAGCCAACAAATTGTTCCTGATCTCGGTCAGCTTCAGAAAGTATGATTGAACAGACTCATCCCTGCCTTTCTTCAGATTCTTCAATTGATCCTTGAAGAATAGTACTTGATTCACATTGTTGGCCTTGAACATATTGACCAACTTATCATACATTTCTTTTGATGTACTCAGCTCAGAGATGTAGGCAACCAGACTCTTGTGAATTGAGTCCCTGATCATCAACTTTACTTTGATCTCCCCCTTCTTATACTTTGTCTTGGCGGCAACAGTTGCAGTGGATGGAGGCTCTTGGATTTTACCCAGCACATAGTCCATGACATCTTGGTCTTCCAACATAAGATCCAATGTCATCTTCCAAGCATGGAAGTCATCTTTCCCAGTCAATTTATCATCAGCCTTGAAGCCATTGTAGTTTGAGGAACCCATCCTCTTCTTTGGTGATTGCTACAAATTAGAGCTTTGTCTTCACCTCAGCTTTGATACCATGTAAATTTATGCAGATGTTCTATGCTTGATGCAACTTTACTTTCTCTTCAATTTTAGACAGCAATCACATAAGCAATAAAGTAAAATGCTAATAGAACATACTAGTAGATCAACAAAAGACAAGCCAGAAATATCTATTTGTGTTGGTGCATTGCGGGGATTAGCAGGATGCTTTAAACAACAAAGTATTATCAGTCAGCCAGCCCAGTATATGTGTCACATCACCCTCATCATACAATCCAAGTCAACCAAAGTCAACTCAGCCCAAAAGTCAACGTTGTCCAGAAAATCAATGCAGAATAGCAACAAATCAAAGTCAATGCAACACGGTCAATGGTCAACCTTTTGACCTCAGTTCTTGTGCCAAAAAGTACAGACTACAGAAATCGAAGTTTGTGCCAAGATTCAGCTCCTTTTGACCATGTGTTGACCAAAGTCAACGCTGGTCAAACCTATGGTGGATGCCCTAGCTGCAGCAGAAAATTCAACGTCCTTCTTCCCACGTGTGAACAGAGGATTTGCCTCCAAGTAGCTCGAACCAATCAGAAGAGGAGAGAGAATGTGAGATGATGAGATGAGTGAAATGTCCTCCAACGTTGACCTTATTTATATCCATCAGTGAGGGTGTGTGACACATTTGCTGGGAGCGTAAAACCTTAAGGCCAGCCTGCACATATTTTGAATAGATAAAAAATAAATTCAAAATAAATGTTCTGCTCATCGGATCAAGATGATCTTTAGATCGATCTTGCACCTCTCTAAAAGAGGAACCCAATAAAAATATTGGTATCTTTATCTGAGCATCACAACATGGAGTTTGGACCTAGTTGTCCAAATTTAACAGGATGCCTACCCCCATGGTCCTAACCTGAACTATTAATTATCTTGTGGCCCCTGTGGGGAGATTTAATGAGTTCATTTATGGTTAGTTTTAAGGTGGCTTACTTTGCTTATGGTGTGGCAATGTGTGTGAGAAAGTGAGCAATCACAAAGTTTGTAAGATCCAAATATGCGGTGATCCTTTACACGTCCCCCTATTTAAACTATGTTTTGATTGTTCCTTTTGAAAAGCAAATGATGTGCCGATAGTGGGCCGCTTACAATTTTGCCTATTAAACTAAATGTTTGACTAAAGGGAGATGGAAAATTATCAAAAGAGAGTGTTCATATGCATGCCCAGGGTCACCAAAAGGTGCAAGGGTAGCATATATTACTTTCTCTCTAAGATGGTTTAGTCCTGGTCCCAGTTCCTAGTGCAAAAATTTAAACTAAAATTAATGCTACAACTAGGAAAAATAAATAAATGGAAAATAGCTAAGCATGTGTGGATATGGGCCACTTACTCCTTGCTAATTACCTATGTATTTTGGTGTCTATTTTCACAAAACAAGTTTATTCAAATAGCATGGGTGGATTTTAGCCACTTACTTGCCCCCTAATTAAATTATGTGAGTTTTGTGAAGATAAACTTTAAAAATTAAAACTATGCAACTAGCAAAGACTAAACACAGCTAAAAGCACCTCTTAATAGTCATGGGACACCAAGCACAGTGCTGGCAAATTTTCTCTGGGCTGCCACTCATTTTACAGTTGTGAAAACTGAAGAAAACCAATGAAAAATAGGTTCCCTGGTTTCCGCGCGGAAATTTCCTACACAAGCAAGAAAACTCTGCACGCAGGTCTGAGATGAACGCGTGTGGACCGTCGAGTCTGTCTGTGTAAACTGCGTGCGGTTTTTCTGCATAAAAAATTCTGGAACTCTTCACAGTGGGTGAATGAGGGAAGAAGAGGAGGAGGAGAGCTGGTCTAGCAGCAATCCTGAGTAGAGAGAAGGCCCTGCAAAAGCACAACCACTTAACTAAAGGGTAAAATAAGTGGAGTCGCCAATCCTGTTATGGTGTGTTTAGTGCATGAGTGTACTAAACCACCGATGCTTGATAGGAATGGTTGCAACCTACAAGCAATGGTCACAGGCAAAAAAGATGGTTAGCAGGTTAACGAACACATGCCAACATATAAAACACACTAAATTATGGAACATAGTATGCTGCAAAAAAGAAAAAGAAACACAACTATAATAAAACGAAAACACAAGCTCAAATGAGTCAAACGAGACAATAATACAAACGGTGGAATAATCCCCTTTTATTGACCGCTATTAGTAAAAAAAGGTAGAACGTTACACACTTGCCAAAGGATCCTTAGAGCTATGGCGCTCTAAGACCTAATGCAAGGAGGGCTTTACCCTTGAGCTGGTTCTGCACGGCCTCTCTCTTCTCCTAAGGGATTGGAGTTGTTGGGTGGCCAACAACCGAATCCTCTAACTCTATTGCTGCTCTGGATCACACACTGCTAGTTTGCTTATGGGCAATTTGGCCAGCATAACAATGTGTTTTCATTTTGTTCTTCTCACGGTAGAAATTTATAGGCAAATTCAAATCCTTCTTCCCTCTCTTGGTACAGTTGTGGATAGTGACCCAAGAGTGGGGGTTGATTCCTTTGTGTTCTCACTTGATTCCTTTGTGTGCTCACTTGAGGTCTCAAGGTGGCTCTAGGCGGCTGTCCTTGGGTGGCCTAAAGTGGAGGATCTTCTCCTGAAGTGTGTCAAGTGGTCCCAGATGGTGACTTCCACCACTCCCAGGACCGCGTGGCTTTTTGAGAGAAAGCCACGCAAAACAATGCGCCTATCGAAGAAAAATGCGCACAAAGCACATTTTGCATGTGTCTATGGTACACAATTTGACTTTTTGCCTCTTGACCTTAGATAGTTTTAAATTTTCGAGATTCTCTAATGTTTCTCAACCCTGTAAATCATTCTGCTTGACATTTCATAATGTCATTTTTCTTGTCCAAATTTCCAATGATAACGGTACTTGTAGGGTATATTTCCTTTACGCTCTTCGTATGAAATATCTACATCCCATTTTGGGAGGAAATCATGCCAAGAGCCACAAGACTTGTAGACTTGAGGAGTCGATAGTGTAGACTAGACCAAATAACCTATGACACTGTTGCCTCAAAATATAACATGTCTTGTAAGGGGTGACCTACAAGGAAAATATAGACCAAGGGACAACAATGAGGTGTGGTCCACTATCACCATATGCACTACCTCTTGCTCTTTTGTGCAGTTTCACCACTACGGAGGCTTCCCTTTAAAAGGTCACCTAAGGATATATCAAGTTCAAACATCAAGGTGACAAGAAAGCCTTATAGAGGACAACTCTTTCTAAGAAAAAGGCTTCAACAAATGTAATAGGGCAATTCACATCCTCTAATAAGACCAATTTAGAGCACAAATGACCTAGGGCTTGAGAGATAGCAAGCCAAATGGAATAAGCTAGAGTCAAGAGGCCAATAAAATGCTTCCAAACATTGAATATCAACAATCAATGGAGCAAGAAGACTTCAACAAGCCCCAAGTTGAAGCCTAGGGCAACACCAGGGTTTATCTAGGGCAAGATTGACCTAGGGCAAAGGGTTTTGCTTTGAAATGGATGAATTAGCCACTAAAAGGGGTTGATTTTGAGGCAACCAACACTCCACTCGATGTTGAATCCTTCCACTAGCAAACAATTTCAACCCTAGCTATGTTTGTGCCCTAGCCCTAGCTAGTGGCTTGACCTTAAGGGGCCAAAAATGAGATTAAGAGAGAAATTCAGATTTATGGTTGATTTTGAAGGTGATCAACAAAGTGACAAGGCCAGTGCCTAGTCCTTGGGATAATGGAGTCTATGGGAGTGAAAAATATGCTAAGTCTTGGTAAGGAGTAAGGGAATAATGAAGCCCAAGCTTTCAAAACCCTAAATATTACCTTAGTGAGGGAATGAAGTCACTTGGGAGACCTAGTTTAAAGATACACCAAGGGGATTGCCATTTACATCCTACTAGTGATTAATGCATACAATGCTATCATTTAGATTTCTTACATAGATTTTTTTATAATAAATAGCATAATAGAAACCCTAAATAATAAATCATTCCATACATTCGACACAAGAATACAGATTTACCAAATTTAAGGCACACTTACAAGATAAAATGCATGTACAATCCTTTATTGCTCCAAAGTAACATCTCTAAGACCAAAGAAATAGCTCCAAATAGCAAAGTACACCATAGAGTCACATCTCCACAAGAATTCAAGAAGGCCAAAATTCTCCAAGAGGGTCGAAATAGTCACAAGTGATGATGATCTGATACAAATGAGCTAATCCTCTATTTATATGAGGATTAGAACTATTTATTAGCCTACACAAGCCCCTAAAGCAAGTTTGATCCTAAAATGTACTTGGGTTACAAGCCAACCCATTAGCTTTATGAAAATATGGCCTAATTTTCCCACACATGTGAGCCGTAAGCTCTCCAGGGCTGATTTCATCCAATGTAATTGCTCCCAATGCCATATCCAAGGGTGATGAGGTGTCCAAGATGGTGTAGAAGCATGTGAAGTTCATGATTTGAGGGTTGGCCCTCAAATTCACCTCATTGTCTCCTGTGAGGTCCCAAGATCTAGTTGGGGCACCATAAAGTGGCCTCCATGGTCTCCAATTGCTAAAGGTGGCCTTTTTTGCTCCAACGTTAGGGGGTTCTTAGGTGCAACAAGCCCTCCCTACTATCTTAATTGTGAAAATTTCTTAATCCTTATTACAAAAATCCTACTCCTAACTATTGATTTACTTCTCCTACTTGATTTATTACACAAGTTATTTAACTGAATAGTCAGAAAAACTTCGAAGTAAACACAAATAGCAGCCTACACAAATACAGATCATTTACTGAACATCACACACATATGACAAATGACTCAGATTTTTCGAACAAATGTCCCTAGAAAAACCCAATGCGGGAAAACCGATGCAGCAGCTCTAGAGGGTTTTATTATTATGCAGAATCTGAATACAACATTCTGGGCACCAGAAACGTTTTCCTTACAGAGAAATTGCACGACAGCTGTACCTTATCACTCAGAGACAAAAAATATGGATAAATCACACCCTCAATCGAAAATTACGGATTACGAGTCCTTTCTGGCCCACTGGAACCCTAGCGCTGCTCCTCTGGCCCCTGCATCAGCCTCTACTGGAAAGCGTACCCACTGCGTCACCCTGACTAGGTCTACGCTGCCTCTGTGCTGCCCTGGCTGGGCTTGCGTCACCCTGGTTGGGTCTTTGCTGCCCCTACGCTGCCCTGGCTGGGCCTGCATCACCCTCACTGAGCCTACACTGCCTCTGCATAGTCTTCTACATGGTTCTGGTTGGACTACGTCCTTCTGGTTGGCCTCTGCGCTGCTTAGTACAATGTTGCCTCTTTGTTGCTGTATTCTTGGCCTTGGATCAAATCATCCCTTTCCGATCTCTGCCCCTCACTGTACTGCATACTCACTTTGAAATCCTCAGCAAACCCTGCCCCAGAATTTTGACTTAGCTTCAAAGCATCCGCTATGTGTGTGTTCTCCAACTGACCCCAAGCCTATCACACCCTCAATAAGTAGGAGAAATAAATCTATCACTGCAACTGTAGAATTTCAGTTTGAAATTTTCACATGGTATTAGAGCCAGAGATGAATAACAGGAAAGGAGAATCAACAAGTGAACAGAAATCTGATAGTGTGACAGCAGCTTGGAGGGGTTCACGCAATTCTCTAGAGAAGGAAAGATCATGATAGAACAGATGGATCATGATGTTTATGTTCTAACGTCCAGACTTGAAGAAGAATTTGCTTGTGTGTCAAGCACGACTTCTCTAGAAGTCTGGTACATTGACAGTGGAGCTTCTGCTCATATGACGGGAGTATGGGAATGTTTTTCCGACTACCAAGAGGAGCAGATAAATTTTAAAATAACCATGGGTAATAAAGCAAAATGTACCCCAATTGGAAGAGGTACCGTAGTATTTCAGACCGAGGCCGGAAGTAAGATTCGGGCCACGGATGCGCTGCATGTGCCCGGGCTGGGGATGAACTTGCTCTCAGTGTCTCAACTTCAAAACCGAGGTTATGACGTTTATTTTATTGGCAACAGGGTTTACGTCAAACATCCCAGTTGGAAGAAGAAAGCACAGATCAGAGTAAGGAGAAACAAACTTTATAAGTTGCAGCTCGAATCCCCAATGGCATTGATTGGCAGCGCCGATGAAATGGACCTGAATGAACTATGGCACAGAAGAATGGGGCATTTGCATCATGGGGCGTTAAAAATCCTCAAGAAAACTGTCACAGGAGTTCCAGAACTGAGCACCAAGCGAGAGGATGTATGCAGAGGGTACGTACTAGGTAAATATGCCAAGGCAGCTTATCAGAGAAGCAACAATAGGGCCGAGAGTGTATTGGGCCCGATACACTCGGATATTTGTGGACCAATGTCTACTAGAGCTCTTAGTGGTGTCGAGTATTTCGTCACCTTTATTGATGACCATTCCAGAAAGACCTGGATCTACTTTTTGAAGACCAAGGACGAAGTATTCAGTTGGTTTAAGGAGTTCAAAGCTCTAGTAGAAAATCTGATAGGAATGCGGATCAAGGTACTGCATTCAGACAATGGTGGTGAATACAGACAAGGAATTCACTGGTTTCTGCGCAAGGGAAGGTATCAGAAGAGAGTGGACCGCTCCATATAATCCGGAGTAGAATGGTGTGGCAAAAAGGAAAAACAGGACTATTGTCGACGCTGCAAGGGCGATGCTGTATGATCAAGACATGCCCAAATTTTTGTGGGTTGAAGCTTGTAACATAGCCGTCTATGTTCAGAACAGGATTCCTCACGCTGCATTGGGAAATATCACGTCAGAAAGTGTCTTCACTGGCAGCAAGCCTGAAGTGAGTCACTTTAGGATCTTCGGTAGTACATCTTATCATCGTGTGCCCAGTGAGAAGAGGAAGAAGTTGGATATGACTGCAGAAAAGGGGTATCTGGTAGGATACAGTGAGAATGCAAAGGCATATCGCATCTATATTCCTGAGTGCAGGAAAGTTGTGGTGTGGAGGGATGTGAAATTCTTGGAGGAGAAGGCCTTCAGAAGATCCTGTGAGTTGCCTTCTGCTATGCAGTCTGAGGAGGATCCACTGGTTTAGCCTCAACAACCAACAACACAAAATTCAGCCACCTCTCCAAGGCATGAGGATCCAAGGGACACTTCTCCCGAGGACTTGCAGGAGGGAGAGCAGATAAATCTACCCACTACCAGTGGGAGAACGAGCAGGGAACTACGACAGTTTCTGAGGGATGCATAAGACTTTGTCAGAGTCCCCCGAAATGAGAAGAGACAACGTAAGAAGCTTGAGAGGTATCAAGCCTTGGTTGCACAGGTTTGGGAACCATTCAGTTTTCGGGAAGCAGCTCAACACCAGGTATGGGTGGATGCAATGTTAGAAGAGTATAGTTCCAACATGACGAATGATGTCTGGGAAGTGGTCCCCAGACCTCAAGGGAGATCAGTTGTAGGATCAAGGTGGATCTACAAGGTCAAGTGTGTTGCAGATGGCAACATCGAGAAATTTAAAGCCAGGTTTGTGGCTAAAGGGCATGCTCAGAAGGAAGGGATAGGTTATGAAGAAACCTTCGCCCCAGTAGCCAGATATACCTCTATTAGATTCGTGATATCCGTTGTTGCGCAAATGGGATGGGAGATTCACCAGATGGACGTCAAGACTGCGTTCCTGAATGGGGTGATAGAGGAAGAGGTGTATATTGAACAATAAGAAGGCTTCGAGACGCATGGCCAGAAGACTCATGTGTGCAGGCTCAAGAAAGCCTTGTATGGACTAAAGCAAGCTCCTAGAGCCTGGTATGGTCGAATTGATAGCTACTTGCAGAAGATGGGATTCGTCAAAAGTGACGCAAATCCCAATCTCTATTAAGGTTAGAGAATGAGCCCCTGATACTGGTTCTATATGTAGATGATCTATTTTTGACAGGATCATCGAGGCTCATCACGGACTGCAAGAAGAATTTGGCTACAGAATTTGACATGAAGGATCTAGGGCTAATGCACTAATTTCTGGGGTTGGAAGTTTGGCAATAGAAGGAGGAGATCTTTCTTGGTCAAGGAAGATATACTACAAAGATTCTGAAGAGATTTCAGATGGAGGATTGTAGACCCATGACAACTCCAATGATCACCAACTGGAAGAAAATCGACACGTCTAAAGATGATGAGGCTGATCCTACTCTATATAGGCAGCTCATAGGATCATTAATGTATCTGGTAAACACAAGGCCAAACGTCTACTATGCTGTAAATACCCTCAGTCAGTTCATGGTAGAACCTAAGAGGGCTCATTCGGCAACAGCCAAGCATGTTCTCACGTACCTTCAAGGAACAGTCGAGCTTGGATTGAAGTACACCCGTAATAGTGATGTCAGATTGAGTGGGTTCACCGACTCAGATTGGGTTGGGAGTCCAGTCGATCGGAAGAGTACCGGTGGGTATTGTTTCAGTCTAGGATCAGGAATGACTTCTTGGTGTAGCAAAAAACAAAAATTCGTGGCACTGAGCTCAGTAGAGGCTGAATATACGACAGCTAGCACAGCTTCATGTGAGGCCATATGGCTTCGGAAACTGCTTGTGAATCTACTAAAGGAGAAAATGGAAGCGACCAGTATCTTATGTGATAATCAGAGTTGCATCAAGCTCTCTGAAAATCCTGTGTTTCATGATCGGTCGAAGCACATTGACATCAAGTGTCACTTCATCAGGGACTATGTACAACGTGGAGCTGTGTAGTTGCAGTACACTCCAATAGGAGAACAAATGGCAGACATTCTCACAAAGGCTCTGGGAAAGACAAAGTTTGTCTACTTCAGAGAAAAGATGGGAATGATCAAGGATACATTCCAGTAGCAGGAATGGATAGGATTAGGATTCAAAGGGAGCTGCAGTACAAATGCAGTAGTGATAGTGGCAATGTCATGGGCAGCAGTACAGAAGGCAGCAGATGAGGGGTAGCGTCCAGAGATCAGCAGTGCAGAGGGGGCTTCAAAAGTAGAGCTACATACAACAGGCATATTGCTGGAACACTTTCCTCGCTATGAGGGAGTGTTGATTTTTGTAGCATTAGAAAGTGTTCTAAGTCTCAAATTTTGTAAGGAGGCTTGGACATCAGTATTCCAAAGAACCCAGAAATCGTTTGTGGAAATTCCACTCGGTTCATGACTTATTAAAATAATTAATTATTTTAATGGAGACCCTAAGTTTAAACTTATGGACATTAAATAATTAAAGGGTATTAATAAGGCAGAGTGTGAATCTTCTAGAAAACAAAGATCAAGTCAAGTTTTAATCTTAGCCATTGATTAATCTTTTAATCTGGGTCGTTGATTCATCAATGAAAAGATTATAAAAGAAGGCTCGAGGGTCATTTGGAAATCAAGCCGGGCATACACTCAGTACACGAAAGAGATCAATTATGAAGAAATATAATTCGATCCCAGTGGAAGAGTTGCATGGCGTAGAGTTGCAGGAGCAGAAAGAGGAGGGAGTCAACAGTGACTGAACTCAAGGACAAAGGGACGTAGTGGGTCACAAGAGGTAGCACAGGGCTGCAGCGCAGTGATCCCACACAGAGCCCACGCAGACTTACGCAGTCCAGCGCAGGGACTGCGCAGTGAAACACGCAGACAGGCACAAAGGGAAGCAGCCGCTGATCAGGGTGGCAGGAAATTGTCGGGAGGAGCCGATAATTCTATCCTAGGTGTTTTCAGATTTATCTGCCAATGTATTCCTTGTAAAGATTCATTTGCTGAAGAATATTAATAAAACCCTCATCTGCTGCACTGGTTTTTCCGCATTGGGTTTTTCCGGGGACATTTGTCCAAAAAATAACTGTGTACATGTGATTGGTTCTTATGCTCTTCACTGTTTACTTCTATGCATATATAATTGTGAATGTTGCAGTAGTATTTATTTCAATGTTTACTGATAGATTACGTAAATAACTTATTGAAATAATAAGTAGGATAAATAAATAATAACTTATTTCGATGTTTACTGATAGATTTATGTAAATAACTTATTGAAATAATAAGTAGGAGAAATAAATCTATCGCTACAACTGTATAATTTCAGTTTGAAATTTTCACACTAATGAAAACAACATGGATTTTAGAGACAAAGATCAATAATGCATCTAAGTGAACCTGTTGTCGCACAGAATGTCTAGGCACCGCGACAACGGCTCAGATCGGGGGCTGTCACCCTGATCCCCAATCTCTCTATCTAAGCTGTCTCCTTACAAGCTAAGGGAGGTAGACCCTAATCAGAAAATGAAGGAAAAGGATTGGTTGAAAACCAACCAATCTATGAGACACAGCTAAAACACCAAATACTTGATAAGATTAACGAGATTTCCAAGATCAATTATATTAAAACCAGTGCCTTGTGGAGTTAAAAGATCCCATTATGCAATTAAATCCAAGTAATGGATGTATAACTGCTGCTATGAAAACATAAATGACCACAATGATATTCAGTAAAAATCACCACAACCATTCATTAAGATACTTAAGCCAATAGCAAAGTTTATCATGAAACGATCACTTAGATTAAAATGCCATATGCATGAAATATTTTCTGAATTTATAATTTTCCAATATAACCCAATCCAGAAATTGAAATGTTCCTATATAGTCAAACTTTAGATAGAAAATTAAAAGCTCATTTAACTATAGGACTTCGAATTTTTTATTTTTTATAATATTTTTTAAATCCTGAAATAAAAATTAAATTGAGAATAAACAAAATTAAAATCTAAGGTAGATCTAAAATCAAACTAAATTAAAAAACTAAATTAGAACTACACTAAATTAAATCTAAAAGATTAAAATCTAAATCTAAAACCTACCAAAATCGAAATCTAATCAAACTAAACTAAAACAAATAATTAAAAAAATCGAATTAAATTTAAAGCTAAACTATACGAAGATCTAAAACTACAGCGAAATAACAAAATGGAACTAAAAAAAAATTAAAACCTAAGGCTAAACTTACACTATCGTAAATTAAAAAAAACCGCACCAAATTAAAATCAAAAGCGAGCTTCTGAGTTTACTGTGCGCGTTTTGCTTGTTTGTGTTTGTAGGTGAGCTGGATGGCATGAAGAGGCACGACGGACGTGAAGCTCAAACCCTTTACACATGCGTTAATTTTTTTTTAGAGTGCGGATTCATTTTTTTAGTTGTAAAGTTTGGTTAGTGTTAGGTTTTAATAAAATTCGATTTCTGTAGTTTTAATTTAGTTTAAGTTTGTTTAGTTTTAGTTTTTTTTTAGTTGGTAGCATTTAGATTTATATTTTTAATTTTAGATTTTAACTTTTAGTTAAGATTTTAGTTAGGCTTTAATTTTTAGATTTTAGTTTTAATTCATTTAGATTTTGTTAGTTTTAATTTAGTTTTTCTTTTAGTTTTTGTTATTTAATGTCTAGTTTTAATTTTTTGTAGTTATAACTTTAGTTTTAATTTAGTTTAAGTTTAGCTTTTGTTTAGATTTTAGATTTAGATTTTAATTCTAATTTTTCTTAGATTAAAGTTTTAATTTAGATTTAGATTTTTTTAATTTGTTTTAGATTTAAAAAATAATTAAAAATATATAAAAATTTCAAAATTCTAAAAATTTCTAAGTCCTATAGTCAAATGAGCCTAAAATTTTCTATCTGAAGTTTGACTGTGAAGCATTTTAATTTTCGAACTGGGTTATTTGAAACATCATAATTCTGGAAATATTTCAAGCATCTGGCATTTAATTTAAATGATCGTTTCATGATAAGCTTTGTTGATTGGCTTAAGTATCTTAATGGTTATGGTGCTTTCTATCGAATATCATTTGTGTTTCATAACAGCAGTTATACATCCATTACTTGGCTTTAATTGCATAACGGGATCTTTTAACTCCATGAGGCACTGGTTTTAATATAATTGATCTATGAAATCTCGTTAATCTTATCAAGTATTTGGTGTTTTCGCTGTGTCTCCTAGATTGGTTGATTTGCAACCAATTCTTGTCCTTCATTTCTATTAGGGTCTACCTCCCTTAGCTTGCAAGGAGACAAATTAGATAGAGAGATTGGGGATCAGGGTGACAACCCCTGATTTGAGCCGTTGTCATGGTGCCTAGACAATCTGTGCGACAATAGAACCAAACTTGAATGCTAATGGCAATTTAATACTTCAAACAAGGATTGCTTTCCAAAATCAAGACCCTGGTCTCGCAAGGATGTTTTCTCCCTAGGTATGGGTGGTTAAGGTCAATCCTATTAGGTGCTTCTAACCCCTAAGGGGAAGTAACTTTTCCTGGGTCCACCCTTCAATTGATAGGTTTTATTGAATAATAATGATGGAAATGGAAGACAACCTGAGTGGGCTTAATGGTTAAAAACCTGTGATTTCTCTTGGGAGGTCACAGGTTCAAAATCGGCGGGGGGGTAGGGTTGTCTATTGCTCGTCATGACCAAGCTAGAGGGATAGACGCCCCCATTGCTGGACGCCTCGGTCCTTGCGAAAGTCATGAGTTTCTGGTATATGTGGCTTACGAGCTACTACATATACACAGGGCGGTTGCTGCTCCCTGTCTAAAAAAAAATAATGATGGAAATGGAGGGGAGAAGACTTCATGGCCAAGTGCCATGGTCAAATGGACTAGCTAATGGGGGTGTCCACACCTTGAGTGTATAGATGTGAGGAGGGAGCATTTGTGGATGCATGAGTTACCGACTCGACCTTGGTTTTTCAACCCCTCTTATGTGTCTTTTACTTCTTGATTTTTCCTTGTTACTGCTTATAGCTCAAGGGTTAGAGCTTGTTTTGTATGACGTAACAATTTTATTACCCCTTTAAGATGATTCAGTTTATTGCTCATCAGGGTTGAGACATACAAGGGTTCCTTCTTTTGATGTAATGGAGCCATATGAGCTTAGGAAGTAGGTGATGGCCATATGAGTGAGGCAAAACTCATGCTAGGCTTTTCCCCATGTGCTAATCTTTATGTCCCTGGTCATCCTTTGCATTTTAACATTTCCTTCTTTAATTTCATTGTGGCCATGATTTTCTCTTTCTATTTCTTTTAGTTGCATCAACCTCTTAGGAAAAAGTTTTAGGGCCCTACCCACATCTGTGGACATATTTTTTATTTTTGGTAGCATGGGAAGTGCTCTAAGTCTCAAAATTTGTGGAGAGGCTTAAGCACATGTATTCCAAAGAACCCAGAAATCGTTTGTAAAAATTCCACACATATTATGTTTTATTGAAAAAAATAATTATTTTAATGGGGACCCTAAGTCTAAACTTAGGAAAATTAAATAATTAAAGGGTATTAATAAGACAGAGTGTGAATCTTCTAGAGAACATGGATCAAGTCAAGTTATGATCTTAGCCGTTGATTAGCAATCTAATTTCGACTGTTGAAGTCTCAACAAGAAGACTATAAAGGAAGGCTTGAGGGTCATTTGGAAAGACACACCGAGTGAATCTAAGTGATCGATTTTTTGAAGTGAACACTCAGAGGAGAATTTGATTTAAGTGATTCCAATGCAGTGAGGGGCAGGGATAGCTTCCGGAGAGAGATTTTCTCAGCTGGAGAATCATCAGTAGAGAGAGGCATAGAGAGATCCAGCAGAGCCAGCGCAGAGCCAGAGAGGCTAACGCAGAGCAACGCAGGGCTAAGTAGAGGCTGCGCAGAGGCCAAGAGGGTTTCCAAGATTTTCGATCTGTTGCTTAGGTGATGCAGTGCCTATGCAGTCACTGTGTAGAGGTAGTGTAGGGACCTCCAAGGGCATCTCATCCAGTGTCCAGATCAACCGGAGTTTCCCGTGATTGAGTGAGGTAAAACTCACAATATTTCTGCCAATATTTATCTCTCTGTAACTGAATAACCTTGGAGGTATTCAGAGATGTATTCAAAATCTGCTACTGCTTAATAAGAATAAACCCTCAAATCTTCTACACTGGTTTTCTCGTATTGGGTTTTTCTGGTGACTTTTGTCCAAAAATAGCGGTGTCCTACATGTATATTTTTCTTTGCTTAGTTTCCTTGTTTCAGAATCATAAGTGATTAAGTGTAGGCTGCTTCAGTAATTTGCTTAAATGTTTCAAGAAGTAATCTAAAAGAAAATTGTAATGTAATTTACAAAGAAGGTGAAGTAGATTCAGCTGGTTGCAGTAGGATTCTCGAGATTGTTAGATCTAGGAATTTTCACATGGTATCAGAGCATTTGATGTGAAATAGGAAGAGCAGATTAGCACTGAAGCGAAGGCCGAATTGTTGCAGCAACAACAGATCGAATTCCCAGAGGGATTCTGCAGTTCTAGCCAGAAGGGCTGAATTTTCGAGGTGGTCTCTCTCAGAGTGAGTCGGCAGAGAGGTAAGACTTTCAAATAGAGATCTTGCCAAGGCGGAGGGAGCAACACAGAGCCTTCATGCATGCTAGAGGGACGCATGTTGCTTTTTGGGTAGCATCAGATGTGCTCTAGCTCTGAAACTTTGTGGAGGGGCTAGAACACATGAGATCTCCAAGACCCAGAAATCATTTGGAGAAATTCCACCCAGAGCCTAAGTTATTCAAATTATTAATTATTTTAATGGAGACCCTAAGTTTAACTTAGGGAAATTAAATAATTAAAGTGAATTAATTTAGACATGTGGGTGAGAATGTTCTTAGTAACGAGGATCAAGTCTTTTCTAATCTTAGCCATCGATTAGAGATTAGATCACGACCATTGATTTGTCAACTGGAAAAGTATTAAAGGAAGGCTTGGGGTCAGTTGGAGAATACACATAGAGTGGAAGCGCTTGAGCTAAGTCGAAATTCTGGGGCGTGGTTTGCTGAGAATTTTCGAGTGAGCTTGCATTGCAGCGAGGGGCAGTTCGACAGTGGGATTTCTGAGTCCAAGGCTGAGAATACAATAGCAGAGAGGCAGATCCGTACCAGAGAGACAACTCAGGCCCAGGAAGGGTGATGTAGAGGTAGCCTAGGCCTAGGAGGGGTGACGCAGAATCAGCGTAAGCCCAAGAGGGGTGACGCAGAGCCAAAAGGGCTCAAGCAGAGGGACGCAGGCCCAACCAGGGTGACGTAGTCACTCAGTGACTAGTGTTGGGGTTTTAGTGGGCTTGATCAAGCTCGAATTTAGCAGATCTGAAAGGGTGACGCATCCACACTGAAGGGTGACCCAGAGACTGCGTAGGCACCTGTGGGGTGCTTCATTTTGAGTTGAATCAGCCATAATATCTGTCACTAGAAATAGAGGTACATCTACTGGGATTCTCTCTGTTGGGTAAACCACTACTGGTACCCTAGTTTGTATTCAGAAATTTGCATAATACTAAAAACCCTCAAAGAGTTGTTGCACTGGTTTCCCCGCATTGGTGTTTTCCGGGGACATTTGTCCGAAAAATCTTGTGTGTCCTTTGTTGAATGTGCTTAATTCTTCATTACTTGATCTGTATATTTGTGTAGGCTGCAGTGTATTTACTTTGATGTTTTACTGAATAATTCAAAAAAATAACTTGTTAAGTAAATCAAACAAGTAGGAGAAGTAAATCAGATTACTACAGTAGGGTTTATGTTTAGTAAATTCTAAAATTTTCACAACGCAGTTTTTCTGCAAGCAGTTGTTGGGCAAAGAAGTGTCGGACGAAGAAGAAGAGCACATAGTGAGGGAATTCTTCCTCAGTGATTTCCTTACCGAGGAATTCATTTTTTCTCATTTGTTGGGCAGCAGTAGAGCAACAGACTTACCAACTCCATCAAGGAGTGCGTAAGCCATCCTAGAAGCTACGTAGTAGGGAGAAAGAGGGAGAAGTTCGACAGTTTTCGGCTGAGATGGCAGCTCCCGGACTTAGAGATCAGGATCAGTTGGAGGGGTCCTCCAACTGCATGATCTGGAAGGAAAGAATCAGATTCGTTCTGGATGAGTATGATCTCAAGGCGTTCGTAGACAACGTGGTTGTTGTGCCTATAGATCCATATCAGAATAAAAAGTACAAGTATGATATGGCAAAGGCCAAGAGTCTTATCCTTGATGGTGTCAAGGATCATATAGTCTATCATATAGTTGGCAAGAACACAACTAGGGAGATATGGGAGGCCTTTTCCGTGCTATACGAAGGAACTTTCGAGCAGCGAAAGATGTACTTGGAGCAGAAGCTCTAGATGATCTAGATGCAGAAAGGGTAGCACATTGCTCCATTCCTAATGAGACTTCAGGAAATCTGTGATCAATTGGCGGTCGTGGGATCCACCCCAACTGCTACAACTATGGTGAGGTTGACCCTTAATGTAGTCACTGAGGAGTGGCAAGTTTTTGTCCAAAGTATCTTGGGCAGGGCAACACTACCTACTTGGGATTCGATGTGGGCAGCTCTTCAGGAGGAGGAGCTGAGAAGAGATCTGGTCAAGTGTAAACTTGATGGTAGCAGCGGATCAAAGAATCTAGAGGAGGTGGAGAATGCAACCGTCACATCGAAGGGGCTGCAAGGGCAACCGAGATGCAAGAAGGACGTCTCCAAGGTGAAGTGTTTCAGATGTGGCGAGATGGGCCACTATGCATTACAGTGTCCTTTGAAGAAAAATGACGAGATGAGAAGCACGATCCAAAGGTTGCAGCCGCAAAGATTGAGGAGGATGAGTATACCATGAGTGCCCACACATCTGCAAGAGGGAGATGGGGTGACATGGAGCTGTAGTTCACCTTGAACTTCAGTTGGGCAGGATAATTGAGGAGCCCACTTTTTGGATCACAACCTTGCTACGGGTGCCCATGATCAACAGGAGCGGAATGGAGGAGTCTTCATTTGGAGCCAAGGAGTGATGAACTGACAGATGCAGTGGTTAGCAGCGTTATAATTTGAGAAATGTAGATCAGAGATGCGACAGTGCATAGAGGCATAGTGTAGTAGCCTCAGCAGTGTTGAGATTTTTGGGTAGCATCGGATGTGCACTAGCTACGAAATTTTGTGGAGGAGCTGGAGTACATGAGATCTCCAAGACTCAGAAAGCGTTTGGAGAAATTCCATCTGGTTTGATAGTTATTCAAATAATTAATCTTTTTAATTAAGGACCCTAAGTCTAACTTAGGAAAATTAAAAGATTAAAGTGAATTAAATTAAACATGTGATGAGAATGTTCTAAGTGACGTGGATCAAGCAACTTCTAATCTTAGCCATTGATTAGAGATTAGATCACGACCGTTGGTTTGCCAATGAGAAAAGTATAAGAGAAGGGCTTGGGGTTAGTTGGAGAACACACATATTGGTAGAGCACTGAAGCTAAGTCGAAATTCTAGGGCGTGGTTTGCTAAGAATTTCGAAGCGAGTTTGTAGTGCAGTGAGGGGCAGAGATTGGTGAGGGGTGATCTGATCTGAGGCCAAGAATACAACAACAACAGAGAGGCAGTGTACTAGGAAGCGCAAAGGCCAATCAAAGATACACAGTTCAGCCAAAGCCACGCAGAAGGCAGTGCAGAGGTAGCAACAACCCTTCAGGGGTGATGCAGGCCCAGCCAGGGCAGCGCAGGGGCAATGTAAGCCCTGAGAGGCTGACGCGGGCCCATCCATGGCAACGCAGAGGCTAACGCAGTCTAGAGAGGCTGACACAGAGTGCTGAAGGACAACGTTGGGGTTTCCAGTGGGCCAGAAAGTGCTCGAGTTCTATAAATCCCGTTTGAGGGTGTGAATTAGCCATATCTTATGTCTCCGAATGAAAGAGGTATTACTGCCGTGTAATTTCTCTATAGGGCGAACCATTTTGGTGCCCAGATATTGTTGTATTCAGATTCTGCATCATAATAAAACCCTCTAGAGCTAGCTGCATCGGTTTTCCCGCATTGGGTTTTTCTGGGGACATTTGTCCGAAAAATCTATGTGTCACTTTGTCAGGTGTGCATGATGTTCAGTAAATGATCTGTAAATGTGTAGGCTGCAGTGGTGTTTACTTTGTTGATTTTACTGAATAATTCAGAAAATTAACTTGTAATTTAAATCAAGTAGGAAAAGTTAATCAAGACACTACAATAGGATTTTTGTTTAGAAATTTTCACATGGTATCAGAGCATTACAGATCAAGCTGAATCACCAGCAAAATAGCTGAAGAATTTTCTGTTCCAGAGAAGGCAGCGGAATCAGCAAAGTTCCAGAGAGGGCAGCATAGCACCAGGAGGACGTAGTCCCAACAGAGGCCACACAGGGGCTGACGCAGTCCCAACTGAGTGACGCAGAGGCTAGCCAGAGGGACGCAATCCAGTTTTGAGTTTGCTATGCAGATTTGCCATAGTCTGGAAGCGAAGCTTCAGCTATTCAGAGGTTGCTGGTGTGGCACAGGTTCTATCGGTGCAGAACAATGCCTAGCTTAGTTGACAAAAAGTGGGAGGAAAACAGCTGCTCAGTAATTTTTTGCCAAAGAAATCTGAGGATCGATCAGGAGGGTGATCAAAGAGGGTTGATTCAAGGGATTTGGCAGATTTCCAAGGAAGGAAATCATTTATCAGAGGGAGCAGTTGCTATAGAGGGTGTCTTTTCGCCAAGGACCCTAGATCCAGGCTTCTGCTGAGAGTAGCAACAACAACAGGGAGAGGAGCATCTATTTCGACAGATTGTTTCGAGCTAGATGGCGTCGTACGGACTGCGTGATTAGGATAGGTTGGACGGCTTGTCCAACTTTTCTATTTGGAAGGCCAAAATCCTGACAGTCCTGGAGGCATATGCACTTCGAGAACATGCAGAGAACGTCTTGGCTACACCAACCAAAGCTGCTCTTTTCGCGAAGCATAATGAAGCAGAGGCACATGCTAAGCGCTTTATCATGGACGGGGTCAAGGATCATGTGGTCCCACACATTCCCGAGAATAAGACTGCTAATGCTATGTGGACAGCTTTGACCACAGTGTATCAAGGAAAACCCGTCCAGAAGAAGATGCTTCTAGAGAACCAGATGAGGTTGTTCGTGATGAATAAGGGAGAGGAAATTGATCCTTTCCTCTTCAGGTTGTAGTCAATCCGGGATTAGCTGATTGCGATGGGGGTTAAAGTGGAGGATGATGTCATGGTGGGGACTGCTCTAAATGTAGTCTCAGATGAATGAGAAATGTTTGTCCAAAGCATCTCGGGAAGACAGGACCTTCCAAGCTGGGACGACATGTGGGCTATCCTCCGACAAGAGGAAATCCGCCGGATGACCAAGAGACAAAACAACACCGGATCCAGCAAAGTGAAGGAGGAAGAGGAAGATGCAGCCCTTGCATCTAAGAAGCAGCAAGGTAAGAAGAAGAGGGATCTATCCAAGATCCGATGCTACAAGTGTGGTGAACTTGGACACTTCACCACAACTTGTCCTCTAAGGAAGAAGGACAAGGAAGCTGATTACAAGGCTGTGGCAACTAAAGAAGACGATGGCTCTGATGATGATGTAGCTAGGAGTGCTCATGAACCTCGAGAGAAGAGGTGGGGCGATATTGATTTGTACAGTAGCTACAGATGAGAGGCAGGATCCTTGAGAAGCCCAGGCGCTTGGATCACATACGAGCTACGGGAGCCTTAAGAAGGTAGCGGGACAAGTGGAGCAGTGGGTGTAGGAGATCACGGTGAAGCAAAGGGAAGAGCTGGGACCTTGTAGATGGGAGCAGCGCATTGCAGAGGCAGCAGCAACACAAAGGGGTTGATGGGACTTCAGCAGTGCAGAGGAGGCAGTGCTTACGCAGTGCAGAGTTGTAGCAGCGTAGTGGCTTCAGGAGGATAATGCAGAGTAGCAGCCAAGGGAGCTTCAGTGATGACATGCAGCTCGACTGACTTGTCTTTTAATGATTGAGTAAGGGTCCTTCAGTTGCTTACTTCTCAGCAACTGAGTTGCAGTGCAGCAGTTAGAAGTGGCAATGCTATGGGCAGCATGATGCAGCAATTTGAGAGGGAGCTGCAATACAGATGTGGCAGAGTCATGGGCAACAGTACAAAGAGCAACAACAGCGCAGTGATGGAGGGAAGCAGGCCAAGCATCATCGTGGGGACCGATGCCAGAGATCAGGGCAATGCTTCAGTGTGGAAGTATTGCTAGAGCACACTCCTGGGTGTGGAGACTTTGGGGTAGCATCGAATGTGCTCTAGCTCCGAAATTTTGTGGAGGAGCTAGAGTACATGAGATCTCCAAGACCCAGAAAGAGTTTGGAGAATATCCATCTGGTTTGATAGTTATTCAAATAATTAATCTTTCTAATTAAGAACCCTAAGTCCAACTTAGGAAAATTAAAAGATTAAAGTGAATTAAATTAAACATGTGCTGAGAATGTTCTAAGTGATGTGGATCAAACAACTTCTAATCTTAACCATTGATTAGAGATTAGATCACGGTCGTTGGTTTTCCATTGAGAAAAGTATAAGAGAAGGGCTTGGGGTTAGTTGGAGAACACACATATTAGTAGAGCATTGAAGCTAAGTCGAAATTCTAGGGCGTGATTTGCTAATAATTTCAAAGCGAGTTTGCAGTGCAGTGAGGGGTAGAGATTGGTGAGGGATGATCTTATCCGAGGCCAATATTACAACAACGGTAGAGAGGCAGTGTGCCAGGCAACGCAAAGGCCAGCCAAAGATATGCAGTTAAGCCAGAGCCATGTAGAAGGTAGCGTAGAGGCAACAACAACCCTTCAGGGGTGCCGCAGGCCCAACCAGGGCAGCACAGGGGCAACGTAAGCCCTGAGAGGTTGACGCAAACCCATCCAGGGTAGCGTAGAGGCTGACGTAGGCTAGAGAGACTAACATAGAGGGATGAGGGACAACGTTGGGGCTTTCGGTGGCCCAGAAAGGGCTTGAGTTCTGTAAATCCCATTTGAGGGTGTGAATCAGCCATATTTTCTGTCTTCGAGTGAAATAGGTATTACTGCCGTGTAATTTCTCTATAGGGCAAACCATTTTGGTGCCCAGATATTGTTGTATTCAGATTCTGCATAATAATAAAACCCTCTAGAGCTAGCTGCATCAGTTTTCCCGCATTGGGTTTTTTTGAGGACATTTGTCCAAAAAATCTGTGTCACTTTGTCATGTGTGCATGATGTTCATTAATGATCTATAAATGTGTAGGCTACAGTTGTGTTTACTTTGCTGATTTTACTGAATAATTCAGAAAATTAACTTGTAATTTAAATCATGTAGGAAAAGTAAATCAAGACACCGCAGTAGGATTTATGTTTAGAAATTTTCACAAGCAGTGCAATGGCTTCAGAGGATAGCGTAGAGCTAGCAGCAGTCAGATCTTCGGCACCAAGGTGCATCCACTGAACACTTGTTCAGTTTCTGTGTGATGTCAGTTGCTTCTCTCAGCAGCTGAGTTGCAGTGCAAATCAAGTGTTAGCAGTGGTAATGCTAGCAGCATAGCAAATGCAACACATGAGAGGGAGCTGTAGTAAGGATGCAACAATGGCAGTGGTAGTGTCATGGGCAGTAGTACAGTTGCAACAGCAACACAGTGGTTGGTGGACAACTTGTCAGACATTAGCAGCGCGAAGGTTGCTTCAAGGTCAGAGAAGTATGCAACAAGCATGTTGTTAGAGCACTTTCCTTGCTAAGAGAGAGTTTTGATTTTTGGTAGCATCAGAAGTGATCTAAGTCTCAAAATTTGTGGAGAGGCTTAGTGTAATATTCCGAATAGGAAATAGACAGCAATACATAGCAATACAAGCATACAACTATATAGGAAAATGCCGGAAATAGAATATAAAGCAAGTACACATAAAATGCCAGGAATGTTAAGCCATTTTATTAATCTGAGAATATAAATGGGTACAATGGATAATCAGAATAAGAGCACCTATCCTTGCACAAGGCAAGTGAAGAACCCTCTCAGAAACAGGAAATGGCTGCTACAGAAACTGCGTCCCAGCTGCTGGAAGAAACTGCCGTAAACTGCTGCTGCTGGAATGAACTGGAACTAGGGGCTGATCCCCTCGCCGGAATGAGCTGAAAATATGTAGATCACCTGTATTCACTGCTCCGGACCAAACCCAGAAACCATGAACAAAATGGACCACCTCCGAAAATCACCCCAGAAACCCTCCTCAAGGAAAAACGCTGTCCCTCCAGGCCCAGCGCAGATGCCAGATGAAATATGCTGAGATAGAGCCACAAATCCTAGGAAAATCTCCAGGCGGTAGATACTAAACCTCCTTGACGTAATATTCCTAATTGACACCGCTAATTGGAATATTTCATTTTGTATGGTTTTGCCGCCTGTAGTTAAATTAATAAATAAAGTGAGAAAGAGGGGGTCAACTCACTTTAATAAAATAAAGTGCTTCCTAGTAGATGAACGTTGTAACTTAAAGGGGAAAGCCTTGGGGGTCCACACACACATGAGAGAGGCCTCACGTAGGCTCCTAAGGTAACTGCGCAGGTCAAAGAGGGACTCAAGGACGCAGTTAGGGTTTTGAGGGAGCTAGCACTATAAAAGGTGGGGGTTTCAATCCATTTGGATTATTGATATGTTGATGATATTGTGAGCTAGACTTCTGTCTACTTCAGCACGTCGGTTGTTTAGTCGGTCTGCGGCCTTTGTTTGAAATGCCTGGGCGCGAGTGTCTCCCGGTCGGGACTCTCGCGCGGCCGGGGGGACTTCGAGTGCACAACTCGGGCAAGGGTGGCTGCTCGGTTCGAGGCGGACGGGGTTTGCAGGAGATTTTGGTGGACGTTTTTGCAGAGTAGCTGGCCTCACAGAGTGACTGCGCAGTTCAGGAGGGAGGACGCAGTCCAGGAGGGAGGACGCAGTGGGTGTTGGTGCAGCGCTGTTGTGGGTGATTTTCATGGTAGCCTCAGCGTATTTCAGCTTGGAGGGATTAGTGATTCAGCTGGAGAGTTTAGCAGGAGGATTTGTGGCCCTTTTCCAGCGTTTTCCTTGAGCCTCTGCGTTGTGCTGGGAGAGAGCGTTTTCTTTGTGGAGGGTTTCAGTGGTGGTTTTTCGGAGGTGGTGCAATTGCTTCATGGTTTCTGGGTTTTGTCCGGAGCAGTGAGTACAGGCAGCCTTCCGATTTTCAGCTCATTCCGGTGAGGGGATCAGCCCCTAGTCCCAGTACATTGCAGCAGCAGCTTTCTACGACAGATTTCTCCAGCAGCTAGGACGCAGTCTCTATTGTAGCCATTTCCTATTCTGAGAGGGTTCTTCACTTGCCTTGTGCAAGGATAGGTGCACTTATTCTGATTATCTCTTGTACCCATATATGTATTCTCAGATTGTTAAAATGGCTTAGCGTTCTGGTATTTTATGTGTACTTGCTCCATATTCTAGTTCGGGCATTTTGTTCTATATAGTTGCTTGTTTGTATTTCTGTGTATTACTGTCTATTTCCCGTTGGGGATATTACAGTGGTATCAGAGCATAGTTCTGGCTCAGCCTGTGGAGTTGGCAGTCTATGACGCCCGGGGATAAGCCCTACATTGATCAGAGGAGACACAGAGACGTTGAGAGTAGGTGGGAGAACCCCTTCAGAGAGGGGGATTCTGATCAGGAGCCGCCTGAGACAGATTCAGAGCAGGAGCAGCCTGCGAGGGACGCAGAGCAGCAGGGCCCTATGGCAGACGAGGAGGGTTCGAGGAGATGGGAGACACTCCTCCAACACATGCAGGAGATGACACAGAGACTCACGGCATTAGAGGTCAGGCAGAGGGAACCCCCCAGGGGTTTTCAGATCGGTGAGGGGTCGGGCATGTCCCACCACGTGCCGGTGCATGATGCTATCCCCATCATGGCATCGCATGCACCCACGCGATCGACTATGCCCACATTCTTAGTAGAGGACGCAGGGGCAGGAGTACAGAGGGGAGCACAGAGGGATATTCCAGCACCCACGCGATCCACCATGCCTACCTTCCTAGCAGAGGACGCAGGGGCAGCAGCACAGCGAGATGGAGCCGAGTCACATGGGTGACTATTTTGCAGAGTACTAGGCGTACGGGCCGGCGTTCCGAGATTCTATCACATTCAGAGACTTTGTCCAGCTCCAGCATGACATTAGACCTCGTGATCATCACAGAGGGCACAGGCATCATTGTGATGACCACCGCGCAGCTAGCAGATTTCATTTGCCCACGTTTGATGGCTCATCAAACAGTTCGACAAAGTCTTGGGTGGAGAAGTTGGATATCTATTTCCAGCTTAACCAGATGTCGCAGTCAGAGGCCATTAAGGTGGCAACATTACATCTGGATGGTGAGGCCCAGGACTGGTGGTTTCATGGGATGACGACACTCGGACATTCTACAGTGACGACATATGCCGAGTTTACCAGGAGGGTGATAGAGCGCTTTGACAGGAGGGATCCGGAGCAGCACTTTGTTGAGCTAACAAAGCTCAAACAGACTGGGAGTGCAGAGACATACATTTCAGATTTCTTGAGGGTTTCGGTGATGGTACCTGATTTATCTGCGGCTCGGATGGTTTACATGTTTGTGGAGAGGTTGTCAGAGCCACTTCGTGGCCTAGTCCGGTCGACTAGACCAGCTACCCTTCAGGATGCCATCAGCAGGACTCGGGATTTACAGGATGTCTTACCCAGGACTCGGACACCTTATCCCCAGAGACAGGCCTTCCAGCCTAAGGGGAAGGACACGAGGATTCCGCCTCCCAAGGCGAATCCTGGGCGAGGGCAGTTTGATGACGAGGCCAGGAGAGAGCTGAGGAGGAAGCGGTTGTGCTTCACTTGCCAGGAGCCATGGGCACCGAGACATAGGTGTGCTGCGAGGAAAGCACATTTCATTGAGGTCTTCTCCGAGAGCAGTGGGGAAGAGGATGAGGGGGATGACGTGGAGGCAGGAGATTGTTATGCAGCGCAGGGTACCTTACCACCTCCACCACCCGCAGCGGGTGGGGCATCATTTGCACCCACTGGAGGAGCTCTAGCCGCATTGCGGGGAGTTCCCAAGTACTTGACGCTGCGCGTACGGGGGACAGTACGCGGGCAGCGGGTCTCAGTCTTAGTTGATAGTGGGGCCACCCACAACTTTATTGATGCCCAGATGGTTGAGCGGAGAGGCATACAGACAGAGGGTTTTGATGGATTTTCCATCTTGGTCCCAGGAGATCAGACCATGGCATGTGCTCGGTATGTTCCAGAGTTATCGGTGACGATGGGCACTTATACCTTGACAGATCACTTCTTTGTGGTAGATATTCCGGACACCAACCTGATATTGGGTGTTCAGTGGCTCATTACTCTGGGGAAGGTCACGACAGATTGGAAGGCCCTAGAGATGGAGTGGGATGATCCCAAGACGGGGAGGCATGAGAAGATACGGAGACAGCACACATACCCGCCTCAGACGGTGTCGGCACACAGGATGGAGGCGACCTTCCGCAAGGGAGACATAGAGTGGACGGTAGAGTTGCGAGCTTCAGAGGCAGTGGATACAGGTCAGACAGTGCATCCTGAGCTACAGTCTATTCTCGACAGGTATGCAGTGGTATTCGGGGATATTCCACCAGGGCAGCCACCGGATCGGGGGTTTGAGCATACGATCGAGCTTGAGCAGGGGATACAGGCAGTGATTACCACACCGTATAGGCATCCCAAGGCCTATCGGGACGAGATAGAGCGGGCTATTCAGGAGTTGCTGGCCCTTGGTCACATTCGGCCCAGCACGAGTCCTTTCGCTTCTTCTGTAGTGCTGGTGAAGAAGAAGGACGGCACATTGCGCATGTGCATTAACTACAGGGCTTTGAATAAGAAGACCCTGAAGAACAGGTACCCCATCCCCAGGATCGATGAGCTGATGGATGAGTTGAGAGGAGCACGATTCTTCTCGAAGATTGACTTGAGATCCGGGTACCATAAGATACGCGTGAGGGAACAGGACATTCCCAAGACCGCTTTCAGGTGTCACTATGGGCACTTTGAGTTTCTGGTCATGCCATTCGGGCTGACCAATGCACCTGCTACCTTCCAGTCGTGCATGAACCACATTTTCAGGGGTCATCTGAGGAAGTTTGTGCTGGTCTTCTTCGATGACATACTTATATATAGCAGGACTTGGGAGGAGCATCTCCAGCATATTGAGACAGTTTTGCACATCTTGGAGGAGCAGCAGTTCTATGCCAAGCTCTCCAAGTGTGAGTTCGGCTTGACGGAGATGCTGTACTTGGGGCACATTATAGGAGTGGACGGGGTGAGAGTCCACGAGGAGAAGATCAGGGCCATCAGAGATTGGCCGGAGCCGCGGAATGTGACTGAGCTTTGGGGATTTATTGGCATTTGCACATACTACAGGAAGTTCGTCAAGGGCTTCTCACAGCTTGCTGCACCCCTCACAGATTTGACGATGAAGGGGGCATTCAGTTGGTCGGACACAGCACAACGAGCTTTTGACAAGTTCAAGGAGGCGATGAGCAGCTGCCCCGTGCTGGCATTGCCAGATTTCACACAGCTTTTTGTCCTCGAGTGTGATGCATCAGGAGAGGGGATTGGTGCAGTTTTGATGCAGGGCGGTCACCCGATAGCTTTTGAGAGCCGGAAGCTCCTTCCACATGAGAGGTTGTATTCCATATACGACAAGGAGATGTTGGCCATCATGCATGCATTGGCCAAATACCGGCAGTATCTAGTGGGCAGCAGATTCAGGGTGAGATCAGACCACAACAGCCTGAGGTACTTTCTGGAGCAGAAGCAGTTGCAGGAGAGACAGCAGAAGTGGATCAGTAAGATCCAAGCCTATGACTTTGACATAGAGTATGTCAAAGGCAAGAATAACGTGGTAGTTGATGCCCTTTCTCGTAGACTGGCCACGTTATCACTTATGAGCTTGGACGCTGATTGGAGGGCCCGACTGCTGGTAGAGTACTCCAAGGACAGGTTTGCGTGTGAGGTGTTGGATGGGCAAGTAGCAGATGACATGTACAGGGTGGTCGATGAGATCATCTATTACAGGGACAGGATCTTTTTGACTGAGGGATCTCAGCTCAAGAAGAAGATACTCCATGCTTCACACGATTCTCCATTGGCGGGCCATCAGGGGTTCACCAAGACTTACAGGGCTATTCGGGAGAGGTTCTCATGGAAGGGCCTCAAGGAGGACGTACTCCAGCATGTCAGGGAGTGCGATGTTTGCCAGAGAAACAAGGGAGAGATGAGCCATGCTGCAGGGTTGTTGCAGCCTCTTCCCATTCCAGAGGGGAAATGGGAGAGCATATCGATGGACTTCATCACGGGGTTGCCCATGGTACAGGGCAAGGACTGCATCTTTGTCGTCGTTGACCGACTGACGAAGTATGCTCATTTTTTCGCCATATCCGCACACCACACAGCAGCGCAGGTGGCTGAGCTGTTCTTCAGGGAGATTTTCAGGTTACATGGTCTACCCAAGACCATTGTCAGCGACAGGGACAGCCGCTTCATGGGCGGATTCTGGCAGGAGCTCTTCCGGCTAGTGGGGACGGAGTTGACACCGAGCACTAGTTATCACCCCCAGACGGACGGGCAAACAGAGATAGTTAACAAGTGGCTGGAGGGCTACTTGCGTAACTATGTCAGTGGGCAGCAGAGGGCATGGCTGAAGTGGCTGCATCTGGGCGAGTACTGCTACAACACGACGCATCATATGTCCATTGGTATGTCACCTTTCTATGCTTTGTATGGATATCATCCCTTATATTTTGTGGACATGATGTTTGGTGCTAGCAGGGCTCCGAGAGCCAAGATATGGATCCAAGAGAGCCAAGATATCCTCCGAGCTCTCAAGGACAACATAGCCACAGCACAGAATCAGCAGAAGTTGTATGCTGATAAGGGTCGGGTGGAGAGACACTTTGAGGTAGGGGACTTGGTCTACCTGCGACTACAGCCATACCGACAGTCTTCGCTTAAGCAGAAGGGGGCGAAGAAGCTTAAGCCCCGCTTTTATGGGCCATACAGGGTGATACGCAGGATTGGGCAGGTTGCATATGAGTTGGAGCTGCCCCAAGGCAGCAAGATTCATAATATCTTTCATGTATCATGCCTGAAAAAGGCACTGGGCCAGCAAGTGACAGTCACAGAGGAGCTACCACCCACGGATGATGAGGGGCATCTGGTGTTGCAGCAGGAGGCTATTATTGATACTAGGGAGAGGCAGCTGCGGAGTAGGACGATCCGGGAGTTCTTGGTGAGGTGGAAGAACTTGCCGGATGAGGATGCCACTTGGGAGGATGAGAAGATATTGCAGCATCCATCCTGTGCTTCGATTTGCTTGAGGACGACGCGTCCTGTAGAGGCCTTAATATTCTAATTGTAGCTAATTGGAATATTTCATTTTTTGTATAGTTTTACTTGCTTTATGTTAAATTAATAAATAAAGTGAGAAAGAGGGGTCAACTCACTTTAATAAAATAAAGTGCTTCCTAGTAGATGAACGTTGTAACTTAAAGGGGAAAACGCGGGGTCCACACACACATGAGAGAGAGCCTCTTTGACGTAGGCTCTATGCAGGTGGCTAACGCGGGTCAAGAGAACTCAGAGACGCGGTTAGGGTTTGAGGCTAGCATAAAAGATGGGGGTTTCACTCCATTTGGCATTATTGATATGTTGATGATATTGTGAGCTAGACTTCTGTCTACTTGAGCACGCCGGTTGTTTAGTCGGTCTGCAGCACTGTTTAGTGCGAACTGAGTGTCTCCGGTCGGAGATCTCGCCCTTGGCCCCGGGGGACTTCGAGTGCCTGCTCGGGCAAGGTATTCCTTCAGTTTCAGCGGTTGATTTGCAGGAGATTTTGGTGGACGTTTTTGCAGAGTAGCTGGCCTCACAGAGTGACTGCGCAGTTCAGGAGGGAGGACGCAGTCCAGGAGGGAGGACGCAGTGGGTGTTGGTGCAGCGCTGTTGTGGGTGATTTTCATGGTAGCCTCAGCGTATTTCAGCTTGGAGGGATTAGTGATTCAGCTGGAGAGTTTAGCAGGAGGATTTGTGGCCCTTTTCCAGCGTTTTCCTTGAGCCTCTGCGTTGTGCTGGGAGAGAGCGTTTTCTTTGTGGAGGGTTTCAGTGGTGGTTTTTCGGAGGTGGTGCAATTGCTTCATGGTTTCTGGGTTTTGTCCGGAGCAGTGAGTACAGGCAGCCTTCCGATTTTCAGCTCATTCCGGTGAGGGGATCAGCCCCTAGTCCCAGTACATTGCAGCAGCAGCTTTCTACGACAGATTTCTCCAGCAGCTAGGACGCAGTCTCTATTGTAGCCATTTCCTATTCTGAGAGGGTTCTTCACTTGCCTTGTGCAAGGATAGGTGCACTTATTCTGATTATCTCTTGTACCCATATATGTATTCTCAGATTGTTAAAATGGCTTAGCGTTCTGGTATTTTATGTGTACTTGCTCCATATTCTAGTTCGGGCATTTTGTTCTATATAGTTGCTTGTTTGTATTTCTGTGTATTACTGTCTATTTCCCGTTGGGGATAAAATCACCTGTATGAAATACCTTTTAATCTCACAATCCCCACAAGCCTGAACTGCTCTAACTCAAACTGCGTCCTCCCTCCAAGGACTGCGCAGTCACCCAATGAAGCTCGACTCCTTAGCAAAACCTCCAACCAAATCACCTGCAAATCACCTGCTAAAGACTGAAGAAATACCTTGCCCGAGCAGGCACTCGAAGTCCCCCGGGGCCAAGGGTGAGATCTCCGACCGGAGACACTCAGTCGCACTAAACAGTGCTGCAGACCGACTAAACAGCCAACGTGCTCAAGTAGACAGAAGTCTAGCTCAAAATATCATCAACAACATCAATAATGCCAAATGGAATGGCTCTCCCACCTTTTATAGTGCTAGCTCCCCTCAAAACCCTAGCGTGGTCCCCTCTCTCCACGTGCTCCTCCTAAGCCTGCGCAGTTGCTCCTAGAGCCTACGTGAGGCCTCCCTCATACGTGGTGTGGACCCCCAAGGCTTCCCTTTAAGTCATAACGTTGCTCCTACTAGGGAAGTACTTTATTTTATTAAAGTGAGTTGACCCCTCTTTCTCACTTTTATTTATTAATTAGCTATAGGCGGCAAAACTATACAAAAATCAAATATTCCAATTAGCGGTGCTAATTAGGAATATTACACTTAGGCACATGTATTCCAAAGAACCTAGAAATCGTTTGTGGAAATTCCAGTCAGAATGTGTTTTATTGAAAAAATTAATTATTTTAATGGGGACTCTAAGTCTAAACTTAGGGAAATTAAATAATTGAAGGGTTTTAATAAAACAAAGTGTGAACCTTCTAGAGAACATGGATCAAGTCAAGTTATGATCTTAGCCGTTGATTAGAGATCTAATCTCGGTCATTGAAGTCTCAACAGAAAGACTATAAAGGAAGGCTTGAGGGTCATTTGGAAAGACACACCGAGTTTATCTAATTGATAGATTTTCTGAAGTGAGCAGTGCTCAGAGTAGAATTCGATCTAAGTGATTCTAGCACAGTGAGGGGCGGGGATAGCTTCCAGAGAGAGATTTTCTCAGCTGAAGAATCATCAACAGAGAGAGGCAGAGAGAGATCCAGCAGAGCCAGCGCAGAGCCAAAGAGGCTGATGCAGAGCCAGCGCAGAGCCACGCAGGGCTACACAGAGACCAAGTGGGTTTCCAAGATTTTACTGTGGGATCAATTTCAAAAGTCGCGAGTCGGGGTATGAGACCGGGAGATTGAGATCTGAGATTCTGGGAGGCAGATCGATCTATTTCTTGGGTGACACAATGCTAAGAAGAGGTGACACAGTGCCTACGCAGTCACTGTGGAGAGGCAGCACAGGGACCTCTAGAGGCATCTCATCCAGTGTCTGGATCAGCCAGATTTTCCAGTGATTGAGTGAGGTAAAACTCACAATCTTTTTGCCAATATTTATCTCTCTATAACTGAATAACCTTGGAGTTATTCAGAGATGTATTCAGAATTTGCTACTGCTTAATAAGAATAAATCCTCAGATCTGTTGCAGCGGTTTTCCCGCATTGAATTTTTTCGGGGACCTTCGTCCAAAATAACGGTGTCCTATGTGTATATTTTTCTTTACTCGGTTTCCTTGTTTCAGAATCATAAGTAATTAAGTGTAGGTTGCTTCAGTAATTTGCTTCAATGTTTCAAGAAGTACTCTGAAATAATTCTGTAATGTAATTTACAAAGAAAGTGAAGTAGATTCAATTGGTTGCAGTAGGATTCCTGAGATTGTTAGATCTAGGAATTTTCACACATATGAGTGTCAAATCCCAAATAACCAATGACAAGTTGTACCCGAAGAATGGAGGTGAAATATTGGCTTGTAATGTAAGATGGAAGGTGTTAAGTGTGAAAATTCCTCAATCGGAATCCCTATTGCAACAACTCATATTATTTCTTCTACTTGTTAACTTTGAATCAAGTTATTTACGGTGTTACATAGTAAACATGGAAATACTACTGCAGCCTTCACAGCATAAAAATATTGTGGAAACAAATTACTGAGTAGGAAAGAAATAAACACACACAATGAACACCGTTGTTTTTGGACAATGTCCCTGGAAAAACGCAATGTGGGAAAACTGGTGCAGCAGCTGAGGGTTTTAATATTATGCAATAGTTTTTTGAATACAAGACACTGGATGTACAAACTGGCTATCCTGTACAGAGATAACATCTGACAAAGAGTTAGTGAGAGTATCTCACACTGTCCCGGGAAATCCGACATTGATTTGACTAGAGATGAGATCATTGCACTGTCTCTGTAGTTTCTGCGTCTGCCCACGCAGTCACTGTGTCACACCTCCTCCTGATCTCTTGCTGACTGGAAAATCGACCCTCTGGCCTTCCGGTATCACACCTCGACTTCCGACACTAGATCTCAACTGTTCCACAGCAAGATTGCGGACTCCCTCTGAAGCTTTGCGCTGCCTCAGCATGGCATTGCGCAACCTCTTTGGACTTCTCAATTACTTCTCCGCATTGCACTCTCCAAATCTGGAAAATCTTCCAACGACCAACTATCCTTGCCCCTCACTGCAAGAAATCTCTCGATCTCTCTCAGGCAACCGCTGCGCTGCTCTCTTGAGAATTCGATCTCTAGATCTCTCAGTCGATATTTTCTACAAATGCCCATCGAGCTCCTTCTTATAATCTGTCATTGACATATCAACGACTAAGATTATAACATAATCAAAGGCTAAGATTAGCTTGGATTCGATCCTTGTCTTCATCTAAAATATTCACACCCGATCTAATTAATACCTTTTAATTATTTCCTTTTCCGAAGTTTAGACTTAGGAATCCATTAAAAATAATTAATTATTTTAATTAAATCCTCTCCAGGTGGAATTTCCCAAAATGATTTCTGGGTATTGTAGAATGCATGTGTCTTAGCCTCTGCAAAATCTTGAGGCGAGAGCACATCCAATGGTACAAAAATCAACACTCCCTCTTAGCGAGGAATGTGCTCTAATAATGCAACCTCCTGAAGCATCACTTTGATCCTGTACCATCTTGTTAATTTTAGACAACCATGGTATGTTCTATGCCTAATGCAGTTTACTTCAATCTTTCTTCTTATTAGCACAATTCAATTTCAGATAAGCAATCACATAATCATTGAAAGTAAATGCTGATAGAACATAAAATAGACCAATAGAAGACAAGCCAATATAATATACAAGAATTTGTAATTCTTCTTATTCAGCAAAGATAGAGAAAAATGTTTATTACAGCAGTCAACAGGATGCCCTAGCCAGCAAAGACTTTGCTGGTCAAACCAGCCCTTTCAACCTCCAAATAGGTTCAGTCAAACTTGGTCAAAGATCAGTCTTTCTTCAGTGTCACATTCACCCCACAAATCAGCTTCCTAAACAGTCCACGCAAGTCAAAATCCTTGTGGTCAAAGATAGTCAATGTTGTGGTCAACTCCGGTCAAGCGCTGTGGTCAAAGTCAACTATCTGCCTCAATTTCTGTGCCCTCCAATGCGGCCTCCAAAAATCGGAATTTATGTCCTCAAATCGCAGTAAAACAAGGAGGGTTGACCCAAGGTCAACGTTGTCTAGAAAGCCCTAAAACAGTCCGCAATTTTTCCAGCTTCAAATTCACACGTGGGAGAGAGAGAAGCCTCTTGAAGGTTGTACGAACCAATCAGATGGTGAGGAATGTGTGTGATGAGTTGATGAGCAAATGAGCATCAAGTATCTCCAATTATATCCATCAATGAGGGTGTGTGACACATCTTTTGGGGCTTGTGAGCCTACATTACAATTCTGGTAGACCTTGACAATTTGCACATGTGTGGAAAATAAATTCAAAATATAAGTTCTGCTCATCCAAACAAGATGATCTTTAGATCAATATTTCACCTCTTCGAAAGAAGAATCCAAAAAAAATATCATCATCATCATATGAGCAATGTGACATGGAGTTTGGACCTAGTTTCCCAAAATTAACACTCCCTCTCAACTAGGGAGAACTTCATCTGTCCACCTATGCCATCCTGTCATACAGTACCATAGTGTACTATCATATATCATCCTGCAATCCTGTGTCATCCTACTGTAACTGCTTTGTTGGCTCTTCTCTGCACAACGAGTGTGAGTCATAAGGACATCATACTCTGCTGACCCGAAGTCAACTTAGAGGTTAAAACCTCAATTGTACTCAAGAGAGTCACATACTGACCTGAAGTCAGTTTAGAGGTAAAAGCCTCAACCAGACTTGATCCCAGATCAAGGTGTTGGACACATCCCATCCTAGACATAGAGAGTACGGCAATCTCCGATGCGTCCATCGGTCATGCTATCGATTTCTATCCTCATTTCCCAACTCATTGTCCAAATGAGAGGTACTTCCCATGAGTCCCAGACTCCATGGGTAGGATGCATGTGGGGCATAGATCAAAGAGAGGGTGAACCAACTCAATATCATAACGGTGGGGAAGAAGCACACCAACAAGGTAAAGCGAACCTTGCCCTGTGGTTGCTTATAGCTCCAAGAAGCTATCCCCAAGCCCCCTGGAGCTCCTAAAGCTCATAGTCCAACTCAGGAAGACCCTTAGGATGGGGTGTCTACGATACCAAGCTTCTCACGGAAGGTTAAGAATTTGACTTTCCCCAGGGGCTTTGTGAGAATATCTGCGACATGCTCATCAGTCCCAATGTGATGGAGCCATAAGGCGCCTCGTTGTACCATGTCCCAGACAAAGTGGTACCTAATATCAATATGCTTGGATCAGTCGTGGAACACGGGATTCTCAGAAAGACGAATCCAAATTTGGTTATCACAAAGGATAACGGTGGTATCCAGCACATGTCCAAACAGCGCACTGAAGAGCTTTTTCAACCAAACATCTTCACAACCGGCCATACTCGCTACAATGTATTCGGCCTCGACGATGCTCAAAGCAACCGATTTCTGCTTCCTGCTCATCCAAGATATCGAAGCAAAACCAAGAGTGAAGCAACATCCAGATGTGCTCTTACGATCCACCACACTGCCTACCCTATCAGCATCGGTATATCCATGGAGCCTCATACTCCTGATAGTGTATCTCAGCCCATGGTTGCTTGTTCCCCGAAGATATCTCAAGAGATTCTTGGCACCAATCCAGTGAATGTGATGAGGCTTGACCATATATTGACTCAATGTGTTCACTGCATAACATATGTCTGGATGTGAGTTCAGTAAGAACATCAAGGCCCCCATGAGTTGACGATACTTGGTGGGATTTCCCAACTCGGGTCCAGCAGCACTTCCACAAAACTTCTTAAAGTTGAGTTCCATCGGAGTAGTCACGGACTTGCAGTCCACCATCCAAATCTCTCCAGTAGCTTCACGATATATTTTCCTTGAGAAAGGAAAATCTCTCCTGGCTTTTACCAGACCTCCAAGCCTAGGAAATAGTGCATCAGTCCTAGGTCGTTCATCTCGAACTCGGAAGCTAGCTCCCTCTTACATTGATGAATGAGAAGGTCAGCACCTCTCAAAATAGATCGTCCACATAGAGAACCGGAATGAGAGGCTTGTCATTATCAACCTTAAAATAAAGGTTTGGATCAACATCACTTCGAGTGAAGCCCAACTTCATCAAGTATATATCGATCCTCTCATACCAAGCCCTGGGGGCTTGCTTCAACCCATAGAGGGATTTCTTCAACCTGCATACATATGTGTCTCTATCTTGGACTTAAAACCCCAGAGGTTTTTCCACATAGACCTCTTCCTTGATTGAACCATGTAAAAAGGCAGTCTTCACATCCATCTGATGGAGACTCCATCCTTGCATTGCAACAAGGGCAATGATTGATCAGATGGTGGTATAGCGGGCAACAGGTGCAAATATATCATCATAATCTATGCCTTCCTTTTGAGAGAAGCCTTTGGCAACAAATCTTGCCTTGTACTTTTCAGCACTTCCATCGGCTCCATGTTTGATCTTGTACAGCCATTTCACGGTGACAAGAGATTTGTCCTTCGGTCGAGGGACCACATCCCAGACATCATTCTTCATGATTAATTCATATTCCTTGTGCATAGCATCCTTCCAAACTTGATACTTTACGTCTTCTTCAAAAGTTCCAGGTTCAGATTGTACAATAGTACTCATGGCTACTAGGTACCCTTGGTACCTATTCTACTTCTTACTGTCACGAAATGTTCCCCTTGGAGCAATTTGTCTCTTGGCATCTTCGAGAGTGTCTCTTAGCCATGAAGGTCTTCTTTTATTTGAAGAGGGTGGATCTATAGGATCCATCGGACCTTCAACATCGGGCATCAGCTCAACCTTCAGTTCTTCCTACCTTCCAGCTTCTTCTTCTTCTTCTTTGTCTTATTTTGAGATAGGAAGATTTCTAACCTTCTTGAGGGCAACATCTTCATCGAAGGTGACATCATGGCATATCTCTACTTCTCTTTGACCAGGCACATATATTTTATATGCCTTTGAGGTTTCACTGTAGCCCACAAACATTCCCTTCTTCCCAGAAGCATCCATCTTGCTCCTCTTTTCTTTCAGCACATGAAAATAAACGGGACTTCCAAAAACTTTAAAATGAGAGACATCGGGCTTCTTACTAGAGAAGACTTCTTTGGGAGTTTTGGAGTCCAATGCGGAATGTGGGCATCTATTTTGAACATACACAGTGGTGTTGGCAATTTGTCCCCATAGAAACTTCGGAAGACCTTGGTCATAAAGCATGGCATGGGCAACTTCCAAAATGGTTCTATTCTTTCTTTTAGCAACACCATTTTGTTCGAGAGTATACACAGTGGTGGTCTCCCTCTTAATGCCAGCTTCCCTGCAATTTGACTCATACTCGGTTCCATTATTGGTCCTCAAAATTTTGATCTTCTTCCCTCTTTGATTTGCAACCAAGGCCTTGAAGGTACAAAACCACTTGAATGCTTCGCCCTTCTTCTTCAAAAAATATATCCAAGTCTTGCCGGAGAAGTCATCTATAAAATTGATATAATATAAGCATCCTCCCAAGGATATTACAGGCAACATACCAGATAGATCAAAATGTATCAATTGCAAAATATCATATGTCTTCATGACACTAGAGGGGAATGGTCCCCTTGTATGCTTTCTTTCGGCACAACCCTGACATATACCTTTATGATCATATTTTAAGTCGGGCATTCCTATCACCACCTTCCTTGATTTGGGAAGGGCTTTGAAATGAAGGTGTGCAAACCTCTGGTGCCATAGCTCGGATTGAAGGGTTGTGCCACATGTCATGTCCCCCAGTGAACTTCCTGCAACTTGATAGAGTGTATCAACTCTAAACCAAGAGTGAACACTTCTTTGAAGTTCCTCTTCCAAATGCGTACCTTTCCATTGATGAATGCCACCTTGAATCCTTTGTTTCCCATTGCCGAGATAGACACTAGATTCTTCTTCAAGTCAGGTACGTACAACACATCTTGCAAGTGGAGGACTTGACCTTGATTTAGATGAAGGGTCACAGTCCCTATCCCTTTCACGGGATAGTTGGCTTTGTCTCCAAGGATAATTTCCAAATTAGTATCATTTTCAATCAAATCAGAGAGGGCTTTCTTATATCTAGTGAAGTGCCTTGAGGCACCACTATCAATCAACCAATTGTCCAGCGTATCGAAAGGAGATGCAACAAAGAGGGCAGATATAAGAATATATTCATTTTTCTTATCAACAACATTAGATTCATCATACCTGGAATTCCTTGACCTCTTGAAAGGTTTCCCATTTCCACTTTGATCAGAGGGAGTCTTCCTCTTTCCTTTGAACCTGTTGTTTCTTTGATTTCCATTCCCCTTGAAGTTGTTGTTGTTGTAGTCATCATCTCCGGAAGAGTCCCTTCTATTAGGGCACTCTCTTGCATAGTGACCAAACTTGTTACGAGTGTAATATCTTCTTCTTCTTCCTCCTTTGGGACCCGCTCTTCCATGATTTTGATTTCTCTGACCAACATTGTTCCTCTTCTTTGCATGAGCAGTGAAGGCAATAGGGTCACTTCCATTCCCATTTGAGGGTTTGTCTCTCTCCATCATTCTTACCTCTTCTTGAGTGCATCTAGTAAAAAATTCATCAAAATCAGGAATCACATTATTATTTATATAGTAGTATTGAATACATACCAATCTCAGGGGAGATCTCCAAGGGCAATGAGAATGAGCTTTCGGTCAACTATGGCTTCTCCAATAGCTAAGAGATCATTCTTGATTTCTGTGAGCCTCATAAATTAGGATTGGATAGGTTCTTCTTTGCCCTTCTTGATATTCTTCAACTTGTTCTTCAAAAAGAGAATTTGATTAGCATTGCTAGCCCTGAACATGCTAACCAACTTATCATACATCTCCTTGGATGTGCCCAGCTTAGAGATATAAGCAACCAAGTGCTTATGAATAGAATCCTTGATGATCTTCTTTGCCTTGACTTTCCCTTTCTTGTACTTTGTCTTAGTGGCATCCAGTGCATTTGATGGAGGCTCATTGATATTCCCCTGCACATAATCCATAACTTCTTGGTCTTTCAATGTCAAATCCAAAGACATTTTCCAAGCATGATAATCAGACTTATCAGTCAACTTATCATCAGATTTGAAACCCTTGTATGATGAGGAGGTCATTGACCCCAGTCCTTGATTTTTCAACTTCTTCGGTGATTGCTTTTCACACTTTCTTGGGCTTTGTCTTCACCTCAACTCTGATACCATCTTAATTTTAGATAACCATGGTATGTTCTATGCTTAATGCATTTTACTTCAATCTTTCTTCTTATTAGCCCGATTTAATTTCAGATAAGCAATCACATAATCATTGAAAGTAAATGTTGATAGAACATAAAATAGATGAACAGAAGACAATCCAATATAATATACAATAATCTGTAATTCTTTTTATTCAACAAAGATAGAGAAAAATGTTTGTTACAATAGTCTAAAGGATGCCCTAGCTAGCAAAGACTTTGCTGGTCAAACCAACCCTTTCAACCTCCAAATAGGTTCAATCAAACTCAGTGAAACTCGGTCAAAGATCAACCTTTCTTCAATGTCACATTCACCCCACAAATCAGCTTCCAAAACAGTCAACGCAAGTCTAAATACCTGCAGTCAAAGACAGTCAACTGCGGCCAATGTTGCAGTCAAGGGCTGCGGTCAAAGTCAACAATAACTCCAAAGAAGCAGATATTGCAGCTTACTCCATGGACACCTTGATTAAAATTGAAAAGCATGGAGAAGAAAGTGAAGGTAGACCATTCGAAAGGATGTTGATCTCTAAAGGAAATACGAAAGTAGAATTTGATGTTTTGACAAGAGGACATCATGTCAAGGTCAGTGTTATCAGGATCGGACCGAATTGATATGAACTGGCCAATTCGACCATTTTGAGGCCAAAACCGGTTCGGACCGGTGATTTGATCCGTTTTTGGATGGTTCAGTATCAAACCAACCATTTTCACTGAATCGACTGGTTCGATACCAATTTAGTAAAGTCGCGTATAACGCAGCAAGTGGTGCCTATTTTGCTTTTTTCTTTTAGTTTTGGTCTTGGCTGGGCACTAGCCCACAATAGGTGCCTTATGTTCAAGCCTATGGCCCTACTATTGCTATGTAATTCATGGTAATGTTAAATTCTTGAAGTAAAAGGAAGAAAATGAAAGATAAAGGACCTTTTACTTAAATTTTTAACATTACCATGAAATGACTTAGGATGTTTGAGAGTGGTTTCGACCTCATTGGATTTCATATGGAGAAAGTAGAATTTTAGATCTCACTCAAAATTCAACAGACTTAATAGTTTTTCAGGATTTCAAGATTGGGGGGATTGTCATGTTTCCATTGGATTTTTTCATGTATGAGGGTATCGAACTATCGTTTAATCAGGAGCACCAATCCCTTTATGTACCTTGATTTTAGTGGCATTGTTTGTTGAACTCCTCTATCATGATCCTCCTAAAAATGTACCCATCACTCAAACAAAATCTTGAATAGACACACTAAACATTTTTTTTTCTTATTTTAATGCTTAGAGGGTGATATTAATGATGAAGATCCCAATATAGGCAAAGATTTAGATGATATGTAGGTATTTGCTGTAGCATGATTTTTTTTTATGCTAGAGGTTATCTAGGTCTTGTTTTTTTATGTATTTTCGATTAAAATATGGGTTGCACTCGGTTTGTGCACCCTTACATGCTCTATGAATGAGAACTTTTTCTTATTTGTGTATAAATTATTTGGATTCATATGAATGCATGTGAATATGTGTGGTTTTCTTGAAAATTTGAATATTTTGTGTGTTTTTTTACCAGTTTTTTTTTGTTCTGACCGATTCCCAGTCCAAGGGATCTATCGGTTTGATGACTGGTCCAATTCTGATAACATTGGTTGAGGTAATTATAATGTTGATGTTTTGGTCTCGGTTACCTGGAAGAATGATGTAGTAATGCATAATGGCAGTTGAGGCAAGTGTATCTACAATTATTTGTTTTGAACTCAATTCACTGAATACATGGATTGAGTGGATGACTTTGGTAATCCTAGAAGGATCATGTGGTCAAGATGTCTACATCATCTTGGGATTGAAAGGTAGCAGTACAAAGAGATAATTAGATATCTATGTTTCAATGATAATGAAGATCACTTTCATGATTGGAAGAAGCTATGTCTAGCTCCATCTTCGTTGGCTCAATATAATGCCTTTGTTGATGATGATTAGAGGAAAGTGATATGAAAGTTGATGGCCTAAATCCTGTCATAGATTGAATTTTGGCTCCATATGATGAGAAGCAAAGAGAAGAAGGACTTAGGATCCATGCAACTACTTGAAGATCTCCATGAAGAACTAGTAGTTGATGTATTGATGAAGACACACTTAAGAACTTGACTTCCCAATTTAAAGCAAGTTAGAAATCTCCTCTATGTTTAAGAGGGAGTAAGAAGTCTCCTTAAATGGTGAGGAAGGAGCAATGATTGATCCAAGAGGCTTTGGAGAGACTAAAAAATCGAAGTCTTCAACTCTCAGCGAAACCAAGTCCAAGTCGTCGATCTCGTCATTACAATTTGTTGATTTGTGGTAGCATTGAAGGTGCTCTAAGTCACAAACTTTGTGGAGAGGCTTAAAGAGATGTATTCCAGATAACCCAGAAACTGTTTTGAGAAATTCCACCCAGAAATAGTTTTATTTGATAAATTAATTATTTTTAATGAGGATCCTAAGCCTAACGTAGGAAATTAAAATAGTTAATGGGTATTAATCTAAACTGTGGGTGTAACTTCTAGAAAAAATAGATCAATTTAAAATGTAATCTTAGCCGTTGATTGGAGATCTAATCTCGATCGTTGAAGTCTCAACAAGAAGAATGTAAAGGAAGGCTTGAGGGTCATTTGGAAAATACACCGAAATGATCAAGTGATCTATTTCTTTAGTGAGCAGTACTCAGGGAGAAACGTCGATTTAGAGATATTTCACATAGAGGGGCAGAGATAGTGCCCAGAGAGAAATATTTCTCAGCTGGAGAATCATCAGCAGAGAAGGGCAAAGAGAGATACAACAGCTCCAGTCTCGGGAGACACAGAGGTTGTATGACCACACGGGGCTACGCGGGCCGAATCGAAGGGTTTGTTGAAGATTTGATTTCAGAAGTGTTTGGGGTGTGAGACGGGAGCGGGTCAGAAGTTTTTGGAGAGCGAATCGATCTAGGCGAGTGAAACGTAGTTGCCGGGAGCAGTGGTCTTTGGGGCTGCGTAGAATCAAGCGAGCACATCGAGAGGCACATCAGATTCAAATTTGGATCAGCGAGATTTCAGGTGATAGTGTGAGGTAACCTCACTAATCTTTACGTCGGTCATATTCTTTGTAAGCTGAATTGTCCTGGTGACATAATAAAGATGTATTCGAATTTCTTTGCTACTTAATAATAAAGCCTCGAATATCTTTTACAGGTTTTCGCATTGGTTTTTGCGGGGACTTAGTCCAAAAATAATGGTGTCCTGTATGATTTTTTTATTTTGCTCAATTTCCTGTTTCCGCATCTAAATTTAATTAAATTAAGACTGCTTCAGTAATTACTTCAATGTTTGCAAATAACTTGTTTATTTTTAATAACAAGTAGGAAAAGTTAATTCAGTTTTCTGCAGTAGGATTCCAGATCTAGGACTTGGAATTTTCACATGGTATCAAAGCTTGTGGAGCGTTGCAGGTGAAACAGGAAGAGAAGATCCAACGTTGAGAAGGAGGTCGAATAGCTGCAAAAAGCAGCGATTTGAATCCTAGAGGGATTGCGCAGTCCAGGCCTAGAGGGCTGAAATTTCCAGGAAAGTCTCTCTCTGAGTGAGTCGATAGAGAGCAAGGGCTTCCAGATTGAGATTTTTCCAATCCAGAGGAGCAACACAGAGCCTCAACGCAAAGCTAGTGGGACGCAGTTTTCTGCCGGCAGAATTTGTTTTGCTGGGCAAAAAGTCATCATAAGAGGAAGCAGAAGCACAGTGAGGGAATTTTCTTCCTCTGGAAGTTCCTAGCCGGGGAATTTCATTTTTCAAAGATCTGAGCAACAGATCTGGGTAATAGATCTACAAACTCCAAAAGGAGTGCATAAGCCAGTCCAGTGTTGCACAGAGGGGGAAGAAGAGGAGCAGATTCAACATTTTCTTAACGGCCATGGCAGCTCACGAGCTTAAAGATCAGGACCGGTTGGAGGGAGCCTCCAACTATGTAATCTGGAAGGCGAGAAACACATGCCTTCTAGATGAATACGATCTCAAGCTTTTAGTGACGAGTACGGTAGTTGTCCCTATAGATCTAGGTCTGCTGAAGAAGTACAAATCTGACATGGCGAAGGCTAAAAGGCTGCTCCTTGATGGAGTCAAAGATCATATTGTGTCCCATATAGCTGGCAAGGACAAAGCCAGGCGGATGTGGGAAGCCTTGGCAGCGCTGTATGAAGGATCTTCCGCGCAGCGGAAGATGTACTTAGAGTAGAAACTGAGGATGGTGCAGATGCAGAAAGGGGAGCGTATTGTTTTGTTCCTGTCTAGACTTCAGGAAACCCATGATCAACTAGCAGTTGTGGGGTCGACCCCTTCTCCTAAAACAATGGTGAGACTGGCTTTTAACGCAGTCACTGAAGAATGGTAGGTGTTCGTCCAGAGCATCCTGGGTAGAGCAACCTTACCGGGTTGGGAAGAGATGTGGGCTGCTCTTCAGCAAGAAGAGCTAAGGAGGGATCTAGTCAAGTGTAAACTTGACGACATCAGTAGCAGCGGGTCAAAGGTGAAGCAGGAGGAGGAAGAAAATGCAGCCCTTGCATCCAAGGGGCAGCAGGAGCATCAGAGACGTAAGAAAGACGTCTCGAAGATGTTATCACCCTAGTAATTTCTAAAGATTGCATGGGCTTTTGGATTTTTTCAGTTTTAAGAAAACTAGGGGCAACCACAAACCTACTTTGGAAATTTAGGATCTAGCCTTCCTAAATTTCAGAGAGGGCTCTCTCTTTATGATTTAACTTTGTTTTTGTTTAATATTTTAGGCTAGTTATGATAGTTCAATTTGGTTTTGGTTTTGAAATGTTTGGTGGAAAATAAGATTACTTGAAGACAAATTAAAGAGGGATCTACTAGTCCATTGGGCTATGGAGTCAAAGTCTAGCAAGCAGAACTAGAAGGCAAGGCCAAGAGGTTGCTAATGTATTCAGGGCAAGGTAGATAACTCTCAGAGATTTGGATAGATTGTTTTGATGAGATGGCTTGTTTCGGGATAAAGGGCAATGAAGAATCCTTTGATCTGGAAAAAGAGGAAAGAGGCAGGGGTCAAACGGGACTAGGAGCAATTAAGAATTCCTAAATCCGGAAATCAGCAAAAGACATTTAAATGATTAAGTAGTTAAGACAGGGAGTTCTAACACTAGTCCTGAAGTAATACTCCTATTTAATCATTAAGATTGAACAACATATATGAAATGAATGGAACTCAGAAAGTAAACAATGACAAGATAGATGCACTTTACTCTTCAAATTATCGCATGAATCCTGAATTATGAAGTCCAATTGGCAATTGTCTAGACTGCTGCTTTGAAATCAACACATGTGAGCCTCCAACGTACCAGCAAAATGTCTATAATGTTCTTAGCAATTTTATTTCACCCTAAACACTTCATAAACTGAAGTATTTATACAAATGTTTATTACAAAATATCCTAGAGAAATCTAGGAATAACTCTAGGAAATAAAAAATATCTTTACATATTAAGAGGGACAGCTGCTTAACAACTTAGCAAGTTGTCCTCTTATCTAGAAAAAATAGTGATATCTTATCTAACAAAAAACTGTTTGTTTGAGTAGCTGTCGATGCTTGCTGGCACTTTGCAAATATCTTTTGAAAGATTGCTTGATTGATACTCTTTTCACTTTATACCCTTTAACACTGTCTTTCTTCCGGATACTCTTTGACCCTGTTCTTTATCCGGATACACTTTCAACTGATATATTAACCATTTTACTGCTGTAAAAAGGAAATTACAGTAGTAAAATCAGCTAGCTGTTGTTTTCATTTTTGATACACTTCAACTTTGAATTCTCAGTCTGATATTCTTTAACCTAATACTTTGACATTCAACTCTGTAAAAAGAGATTTCTTAGCAGCAAAAATTCAAAATCAAGTACTGTGTTATTTGTTTTCTTCTCAAATTGATTTCTTCATTTGCACTGTCTTTCACTGTTTGCCTCTTTGCTGCTATAATAAATCTGTGAAGGTCTGCCATTGTTCAGCATCTGGAATCTTCATACTTTTCAACTTTCTATAATTCTCATCTGCTTCAGTGTACTTAGCAAAATTTGGCTTAATCACAAATAAGTGTTTGATTTCATTCTGAAGGAAGAATAAATCTTCAATGTATTTGAGAACCACTTTCCCTGTTGGAGATCCCTGTGGAAATTGCTTATTAATTTGTTCTTTGGCATGATCTCTGATCTTCTTATCATATTCTTTCTGGTCCATTAACTTGTCATTGAAAACATGTATGTCTGGGATACCAGCTTGTCTTAGCATGGTAAACTTAGCTAAAAACATGGTGATGGAAAAATTCATAGCATCACATTTTTCTTTCAAGTTATTTATCAAAGTTTTCTTTGTCAAGACCTTTTTGATTTTGTAATATTCCTAATTAGCACTGCTAATTGGAATATTTCATTTTTGTATAGTTTTGCCGCCTATAGTTAAATTAATAAATAAAAGTGAGAAAGAGGGGGTCAACTCACTTTAATAAAATTAAGTGCTTCCTAGTAGATGAACATTGTCACTTAAAGGGACAACTAGAAGGATATTTCTCTATTCATGACTTTTTCAGACCGGGAGAAGATTATTTTTGCACTCCTCAAAGCTACCCCCCATGTTAAGGACTGGTGGGAAACCTACTGTGAGAACAAGGACCAGACAGAACCCTCTCTGCTCTCGGCCATACCAACTTGGAATTCTTTCCGAGACGCTGTCAAGGAACAGTACTATCCCGTGGGGAGTTATGAGGACAAGTACATACAATGGACCACGCTGCGACAACAAAGGGATCAAGATGTGCACGAGCTGACGAATCTGTTCCATACCCTGCGCACAAAGTTGGGTATCAAAGATTCAGAGAAACATTTGGTGCTAAAATACCACAGTTGTCTACATAGATACATTCAGGAGGAAATGGAGTTCCTCGACATCTCCTCACTTGGTACGGCATACTGGTATGCTGCCAAGATTGAGCAGAAATTCAAACAGAAGAAGTGAGACTTTGGATCTGCGAATCAAAATCAAGGAAAAGGTGCTTCCAAACCGCAGAACAAAGGACAGAGCCAAGGCATGGTGGCTAAAGACAACCCATCAAAGCCACAAGAAAAGAACAACACCGTAAAGCCAAAGAAGGACACGGGAAAGTGGTGTGAGTTCCATAAGAGCTCCACTCACAACACAAGTGAGTGTCGGGCCAAGCAGTCGCTAGTGGCCGAGATGAGGGCTTCTGAGTCAGATGCATGCTCCGACTCCGAATCAGAACCTGAAAAGGGGAATGAAAAAGGAAAACGGATTATTGATGCGGAGCCCAACGCCACTGTTGCCACTACAAAGGTCTAGAAGGAGGAACCGGAAGATCCAGAGGAGGAGGAACGTCTCTTCCACTCCCAGATGTGGGTAAAGGGCTCCCCTGTACAGTTCATTGTCGACAATGGGAGCCAAAAGAACCTCATTTCGGCAGACGCCGTGAAGCGGTTGGGCTTGCCGACCACAGCTCACCCACATCCATACACCATCGGGTGGCTTCACCAAGGACGAGATCTCCGCGTTAGCCAGCAGTGCCGCCTTTCCTATAGCATCAAGCCCTTCACGGATGAGGTATTATGTGACGTTGCTCCTATTGATGTTTCTGATGTATTATTAGGACAACCATACTTGTGGAAGCATCATGCTGTGTATGAGTCTCGACCTCGTGCTGTTATTATTACTTTGGGAAGTAAGTTGTACAGGATACCAGAGGTACCACCTCCTACGACTGTCTCTTTGGTTACTGCAAAACAATGTAGTAAGCTCATTTCCCAAACTAGGAAATTTGATTTCCTAATGATCCGCCCCCAGGGCAAGAAGAAGACTGTGGCCACGACCTCCAGACAGGGCCCCTCTGCACGACAACAAAAAATGGATAAGGTCGTGGAGGAGTACGGGGACATCTTCACCTCACCCACAGGGGTTCCTCTGCACTGCCAGGTCAAGCACCCGATTGATCTGACCCCAGGTGCGCCGCTACCCAATGGACCGATCTATCGACACTCTGTTCTCGAAAATGATGAAATCAAGAGGCAGATTCAGGAGCTGTTGCAGAAAGGTCACATCAGACCAAGTTCATCGCCCTGTGGGAGCCCGATCGTGTTGGTACAGAAGAAGGATGGGACGTGGAGACTCTGTATTGACTATCGGGCGCTGAACAAGATCACTGTCCGGAATAGGTGCCCAATCCCACGGATTGATGACCTTCTGGACCAACTCCAAGGTGCAAAATATTTCAGTAAGATCGACCTGAAGTCTGGGTATCACCAGGTACCAATTGAACCCTCGGATGTGTGGAAGACTGCCTTCAAAGCTAAGGAAGGCCTTTTTGAATGGCTGGTCATGCCTTTCGGGTTGACGAATGCTCCCGCAACCTTCATGAGGATGATGGATGACATCTTGCGACCATTCACCAACTCATTCGTAGTGGTGTACTTGGATGACATTCTGATCTTCAGCAAGACTTGGGAAGAGCACCTTCATCACATCCGACAAGTCCTCCAAACACTGCGGCAACACAGGTTGTGTGCCATTTTGGAGAAGTGCACGTTTGGCATGACCCAGGTTCAATATCTGGGATAAATTATTGATGAAAGGGGGTGCATGTGGATCCAGCCAAGATCCAAGTCATTCGGGATTGGCCAGCCCCGACTACTATAACAGAGCTTCGCAGCTTTCTGGGTCTTGCTAATTTCTACCGTAGATTCATGTTGGGATTCTCTCATATCACTTAGCCCTTGAGTCAAGTCACCAAAGGAGGAGCGAGAGCAAAATTCTTTTGGTCAAAACCTCAACAGAAGGCATTCAAAGAATTGAAAAATCACCTTTGTTCTGCCCCAGTGCTCACCTTACCAGACTTGCAGCAGCCGTTTGAGATCGAGACAAATGCCTCTGACTATGCTATTGGGGCAGTTCTTACTCAACAGGGACATCCAGTGGCATATCACAGTGAGACATTGTCTGAGACAGTTCGCAAGTATCCCACCTATGACAAAGAAATTTATTCCATTGTGCAAGCCTATCGACAATGGAAGCATTACATTTTGGGGAAGGAAACAATGATCCACACAGACCACCGGCCCCTGCAGTTCATACAGACACAAGGGAAGTTGCAGAATGATCGCCATCAGAAGTGGTCCACATATCTGCAACAGTTTCATTTGAACATCAAGTACAAGAAGGGTAGCACCAATAATGTTGCAGACTGCCTCAGCCGACCACCAATCGTGGCGCTCACCACCGTGCTCAACTCTTGTGGGCACAAGACTTCTGATTGGCCGCTTCTCTATGAGAGTGACCCAAAATTCGGCCACACTTACAAGGCACTCTTGGGGGGCACGCAAGTTCCAAATTTTCACCTCCAAGATGCACTTTTATGTCACCTGGGACACCTTTGTGTTCCTTCAAGCGAGCGTGCCAAGATGATATGGGAAGCACACTACAGTCGAGTCGCTGGGCATTTCGGGGTCGAGAAAACAGTAGCAATACTACCGAAGTATTTCTATTGGCCGAACCTTCGAAAGGATGTCGAGAAGCACATCAGATCCTGCACTGCTTGTGCCATTGCCAAACCGACCATCAAGAAGCAAGGCCTATATACTCCACTACCTACCCCTAGTCGACCTTGGGAATCCATCGCCATGGATTACATGTCGGGCCTGCCCTCTACTAAGAATGGCAATGACTGTGTTTTCATGGTCGTTGACAGATTCTCGAAGATGGCCATTATGGCGGCTTGTAAGAAGAATATCACAGCAGAAGCTACTGCTAAACTCTTCTTTGAACGAGTATGGGTGCACTTTGGGATCCCACAGTCTATCATATCAGATCGAGATAGCAGGTTCCTCAGCACATTTTGGTCCAGCCTCTGGTCAATGATGGACACAAAGCTCACGAAGTCCACAGCTTTCCATCCCCAAACAGATGGCCAGACAGAGGTCGTCAACAGAATGATTGTACACATTCTGCGCATGTACAATTCAAAGCATCCACGCACATGGGATGAGAGCCTCCCTTATGTACAACATAGTTATAACCGGGCTCTCCACGGTTCAATTGGCCATAGCCCCTTTCAGGTGGGCTTGGGATTCCAGCCACTATGTCCCATTGACGTAGCCATGCCATTTGCAGCTGCTCAGGACGATTCAGCGCACGTCCAGTCTGAAGTTGACAAAGCAAGTAGCTTCATCGAGCGCATTCAACACATCCGCCAACGGGTTCATGATATATTGGACAGAGCCAATGCGAAGTACAAGCAGCGCCATGATCAACACCGGGTGCCACACAACTTCCAGGTGGGCGACAAAGTATGGCTGCATTTGCAGAAGGAGCGCCTCACTAGACCTCACCGCAAGCTTCGCCCGCTCCGATACGGGCCGTACACCATCACCAAGGCTGTAGGGAACAATGCTTTCGAGCTTAGTATTCCACCATTCCTTGGTCTTCACCCAGTCTTCAATGTGGCAGTGCCATGATCAACACCGGGTGCCACACAACGTCCAGGTGGGCGACAAAGTATGGCTGCATTTGCAGAAGGAGCGCCTCACTGGACCTCACCGCAAGCTTCACCCGCTCCGATACGGGCCGTACACCATCACCAAGGCTGTAGGTAACAATGCCTTTGAGCTTAGTATTCCACCATTCCTTGGTCTGCACCCAGTCTTCAATGTGGATCGCCTTCGTCCTTACTTTCCACCTCTACTGGACACCTCGGACATTGCAGAACAACTCACACCAACAGAGTTAAACCCAGACTGCATGGAACAGGCCACCACAGATCGTATCATGGACATGCAAATCAAGAACACTCGTCAACAGCAGATCCAACTGTATCGGGTTGTCAAAGCTGGCCAACTCCTGCACCAAGGAAAGTGGTTCACCAGGGACCAAGTTCAGCAGAAATTTCCTCATCTCATGGAGGAACTTAACGCAATGGGGACCATTGCTTCCTAAGGGGAGAGGAATGATCCAGGTGGATATTGGTGGCCACCCGCCTATTCCACTTGGGCCCCCACCATTGTCTCTTTCAGTTTTTCAGTTTTGGCATAACTTACTATTTTTAGCAGTTTTCGGGTCCTGAACTTCCAGAGCCGTTTTGAGGCCCTAAACGACGTTTTTTTGGGTATGAGATTTGTTGCGATTTGATCATCAAATCGTCACAAAAGTTGTAGTCCTCGGATAGAGCTTTCTAATGATGTATCATGTGCGTCAAACGGAGATAGTATGCCAAAGTTACGTCCCTGGGAAGTTGAAACACCAATTTACCCAAACGGGGCCCATAGTTTTGGCGCTTCATCTCCTAGGGTTAGGTTTTTTGGATGTTGAGGGTTATCCATTGTTTCTCAATAATAAATAGGCCCTCGAGCCTCATTGTAACTCAGTTCAGAGGCCTGTAGCCGCCACATCTCTTCTCAGAGATAGCTACCAGTGCCCTAGCTAGTTTTATTTCCATTCTGTCTGTAAGCAAATTTCAGTTCTTTGATATTAATGAAATGAAGTGTTATTTCCGCTGCATCTCTGTATTTATGGTTATGTGTTTATTCTGTTGCGTTCCTGCATAAATCCGGATCATGGTCCCTTAACTTTTTATCATATTCCTTTTGGTCCATCAATTTGTCATTGAATACATGGATGTCTAGGATGCCTGCTTGCCTCAGCATAGTATAGTTTGCTAAAAACTTGGTAATGGAAAAATTCATAGCATCACATTTTTGTTTTAAGTTATTCATAAAAGTTTTCTTTGTCAATACCGTTTCGATTTGCAGTATAGTCTATGTTCTATCTTGTATCTTAAGTTCCTCTAGCTTAGTTATATTCTTACTGTTTAAGAAGGTAATTAACTTTTGTGCTTGTGCTGGTTTATCTGCTAATTCTTTTGTAGTCCTTTGTATTTCACTTTGAGCTGCAAGAAGGAGATCTCTTTGTTCATAAATTATCTGAATTGATGGCCATTGAAGATGTATGGCCTTAATAATGTTGGTCCATAAGTGATTTCTAATGTAACAAACCTATGTAGTGAAGCTCAAATCCTTTTGAAGACTTTTTACTTGCTCTTCAAGTCTTTTAGCTTTTTGTTCATAATTATTGGCATTAATCAGTGTTGTTTTATTGGATGCCTCCATAATTTGAATCTGTTTCTTCAAACTGTTGATCTCATTGGTTTTCAATGTCATTTCTTCCATTGCTTTGACAATTTTCCCTGCATCATTTGTCTGCTTCACTTGTGAGGTTGAGGATTCTGTTTGGGAGGTGGTAGTTGATTGTACTGACACTGTAGTTGCCAGTGGTTCTTTGGGTGCTAACTTGTCTCCCAATGTAGAAGGAATAGGAGTTTTAATAATAGGAATAACTGTGGGAATAGTAGAAGCATCATTTCCTTCATAGTTTCCTTTTCTTTCAGCAGTATATCTAATTGACTTTCCATATCCTTAATCTAGTCAGTAAGTTTTATTATCAATTGCATCATATCTTCTTTCTCTTTATGTTCTTGAAGTATTTCCTTGCTTTGTGGGTGCTCACTTTGAGGAAGTTTTAATTGTTTCCTCAAAGTAGCAATGTCATCATTTTTCTGTTTGATTAATACTTCGGCAGCTTGTATATTGGATGGGTCAACTCCTATTTTTAGAATCAAATCTTCTAAGGCCTTGATCCTTATATCTTTTGCATATAAAGAGCCTTTATCAAGCTTCATCTGATCTTGCAGGTTGATAATATTATTTTGCAAATTGGTGACACTCATGGCCTTTGTCACCATAGTGGAATATAGCATCTCTGAACTATGTCAATGGAATTCTATCTGATCCAACTCATGTACCTTTTTAGTATCTACTTCAAATTCCGTATTTTTGTAATCAATCACTGTTTTAGGGGTTGAAGTAGTAGGCTGTAAATAGGACATGATCATTTTATTTGAACAATAATGAAATGTTGTAAGCAATCTATCCTGATTTCCTAGCTTTTGCTTGAGAAATTGAGAATAAATCTCACTTTTAATCTCCTCATTTCTTTGTTTAATCTACTTATACATGTCCTTAATATCCAAATCTTTTTCTTCTGCTGTTTAAGAAGAAGAATTTTTTATGTTCACTTGTTGCTTAATCATTTGAGTCTCTTTTCCTTTGGATGTTGCTTGTTCTCTTTCAATATCTGTCAAAGTCTCCTTGATTATTGTAGTGGCCTCATAATTACTGACCTCTAGTTCATCTTCAACCTCAATTAGTTTTTCTTTCCCTATGGAACCAAATCTTAGCCTTTTATTGTAGATGAGTTTGAACTTGGTATCTGAAGTGGTTTCTGCTGTATAGGCACCCTCATCTCTGCTTCTCTTGTTTGAAATCTCTGGCTATTTAGGAGTTGCCACAGCAAGTGTGGTATCCTTTTTTCCTACTGGCTGTGTATTTACAGTTACATCTACCAATGTATTTTCTGTTCATTTTGTTTGATTGGAAATTTTTTCAACATCAGGCTTTGGATCATGTATAAATGGAGGCAGCTTATTTTTAATCCTTATACTGTTCAAAATACCTTGGGGATCATAATTCCAATGGAAACTCACTTGAAATTTCATCTATGATAATCTCTTTTCTATTTCTTTCTTAGCATCCTTGTTATTTACTATGAATGGACCAATCTGATTTTTTAGATTAAATTGTGTCTTCTTTTTGGATGCCATGAAATGGATAGCATCAACATTTAATACCTATCTCAAGTATTCTAGAGCAAAGACTCTGATAGTCAAAAATTTGGGTAACTTATATGGAAGCAAATTGGATCCAAAGATTCTTAATTTAGTGTGCTTTTCATATAAGTGCCAATCTCCCATTTTACATTCTTCTGACAATTGTAATATTCTTTTAATCTCTTCATTTACTCTAGGTTGTTCTGATTTTTGTAGCAAACTCATGGATGGTCTGATAAACAAATCTGTGAAATTTGTAAAACTATATTCATTCCCTTCCTTTCTCAACAATGATGTCTACAAGACAACTAATAGAGGTTGGCCCTCTATATTCATTTTCTGCAATTTTATAGGGAAGTGATCTACTTGTGAGAATAAAAACAGATAGAATAAATAGGAGGAATACCTAAATACCCCATCAGTGGGTAGCTTTGTCAACTGATGGTGTATGGAATCAGCAATAAACCTGGAAAAATCAAAAATCACAGCAGGAGGCTGACCAGGAGACAATGTAGACAAAAATGCAAGGATAGACTCATCAATAAACTCATTAGTGAAGTATTCTAAGATGAAGGATAACATCGAGATAACATGCCTAGAACCCTCTGGAAACTTAGAAGTGGAATAAGGAGGATTCAATTTTGGGATGTCCACATGACTGGGCATGAAGTTCTGAAAAATCATGAATCTTTTGGGGAAATCTTACCCTAAATATAATTGAGTCAATGCTTCTATGGATAATGGGACTGCCTTTGGGTCAAACTCTAACTACAACATTTCATTGATTGACTCAACAATGATAGAAAAGTGGATTTCCCTATCATTATTCACAATGGATCTTTGATCTGGGACATAATACTTTTGCATAGTCTTATCTGGTCCTGGCCAGAATGAGTTACTGGGACTATATATTTAGGTAAGTTTGTATCCCAGAGAGGCATTTCTTCTTCGTCTAAAAACTTCTCATAGCACCAATTGTGTAATTCTAACAGATTGAATTCTACAAGAGGGTCCACAGTTTTGTAATCTACATCAACCAAGGGGATGACTTCTTCAGTGGATACTGGAGGTTGAAGAGGATTTACAGTTACATTGGTCTTAGCAGTGATAGCAAGAGTAGTCTTTGGAAATTTTTTTGCTTTAGTTTTAGTAGGTTTTGACCCTCCAATCCTAACAGGCTTGGATCCTCCAACCTTTAGTGCGAGTTGCTTTTTTGTCATTTTTAGGTAACTACAACAAGATTAGACTTTTTGCTACAGTTGGTTTGTCTTCAACAGAGGGAAATTGAGCAAATTTATGGGCAAGGATGATAGCAGTGGACAATTCAATGTTCAATTCTGAAATTTTAGGGCACATAAAATAGCTTAAGACAGAAAACATAGGTTTTCTGAATGACTGGGACTATAAAAAAGGGATTTTAAGACTTTCTATGGGTTTTTAATACCTTCTTGACCGTGGAATTTGTCTTTTAGGGGTCTCTGACTGAGAAATTGACTTAGAAATGAATTTTTCTACAAATGGAAATTTCTGGGAAAAAATTGCGAGGGTTTGCCCTCTTTTTCAAAGGTTTTGGTACAGCTGATGGGAAATTTATCTCTTTAAATTTCAATTGTTTGAATTGGCAGTCAAAATCATGAAATTGCAGGCAAAATTCAGGAAAATACCTGATTTGCAAGTATCTCGTTTCTTTAAGAAGGGTTTCTCATGATTTGATGGTTCCTGCAATGCTGATGCAAAGAAATGGCTTCAAAATAGTCTTCTAACAAGGGTCGCTAGTTGAAATTGAATTTAAAACAAGAAATCAGGGCTTTCTCTGGTTAAATTTCAACAATTTTTTAGCAAAATGAGTTTCTTTACAGCTAGGCGGGTTTTTTAATAGTCTAGAATGTGCAAATAACATTGATAAATGTTAGAACAAAGCTTTCAACTATATTATAAATCATTTAAAATATTGCAATAAATGCAGGTCAAATATGTGCCAGAAGCGGTTTTTTGTTTTGCAAATGCGAAAACCACGAGTGGGTTTCACATTCAATTTGGGTGGTAAATGGTATTGCTCCAAACGAACGTGATAGTATCAGGAAATGACACGTCGCAAGAGGTGGTAAGGAGAAAACCGACCATTTCATGCTCATTTGGATATATGTCGATCGTTTATTTTGTGAGCGTGAAAATGGTTTTCAACCGTTGGATCTTTAAAGTAGAAGCAAAGGGTTGAGATTGATTTAGAAGCTGCGGTGTAAACAGAAGTGGGGTCGGGCAGCTTTTATGTGCACGAAAATTAATATATGTTTAAACCTTTTAAAGTATATCAAAATGGATAAGGTTAAAATCGTAAATGGGTGGCATTAATATGTTTGAAAAGGGAAATAATGGGTGGAAATATATATGAAGGTTCATATACATGGTAAAATGCGCGTAAGGCAAGTTGTGTTAGCCAAAGGTTTAATATAGGTTAACTATGATAAAACGTGAGGTTTTATTCATAGGGGAAAATAAAAGGCTTAGGATAAATGATCTTAGGCTTTTAACCTCATGTTTAACAAATGCGGGAAATGGTATTTAAGTATTATAAAGGTGTGGAATATCAATCTTTATAAAACTTAGGATAGAATAATATAATGGGGGGAATATTTTCCACTTAAGACATATATAAAACCTGTCTAAAGCCTTTTTTATCTTTATTTTTATTATATAGTTATAGAATATGGAAAATTTCTATCACTATAGAGGGTGGGATATTTATATATAGTTAGTTTTATGCCAAAGGGGGTGTAATTGGGATTGTTATTTAAACATGTGGGTAATTAACTTTGGCAAGAAAGCTTATATGGTGGGGTTTTTGGGAATATTTAAATACAATGAATTATATTAATAGGATAAGGTAATTTATAAGGTTTTAATAAATAAGTTAGAAGTTAACATGACGTAGGATAATGAAAACACCAAAATATATTCATATGACTAAGTGATGATGTAAAAAAGAAAAGCTTTATCATTTATAATTTGACCACTTTAACCTAGAATATAATATTTTTGGAGGGTTTTTATGTTTTTATGAATGAAGGAAATTAATCAAAGGGAATTTTCTTTTTCATTAAGTAAAAAAGATCTTTACTTAAGAACTTGAAGTGAAAATGGATGAATGTAGGGTTAATGATGACAATTGCGGATTAACATAGAAGTTCAACACTTTTAAGTTACAGTCATTGAGCCTTGGGTCTGGTCCCAACAGAAGTCAGAGAAATGCTCTGAGCCTTTGTTAAGTAACTATAATAATAGTACAACCCCTTATTTTTATTGTTACTGTAACCCCCTTATTGTTATTTTTGTGCTCATGTAGTCCCTGTATTGTTATTATTATGCGCCATAGAAGCCCACTTTTGTTATTGTTGTGCCCTTACATTATTATTGTTATGTAGGTTATGATTATATTGGGACCCCTTAGACTCCTATATATAGAAAGTAGGTTTTGTCATTTGTATCATCCAAGAATTGTTCATTTATTTAATGTAAAGATGGTTTCCCCATTGAAGAGGCTTATTTCTAAGTCGTTGATCTATCTTTTCTTCTATTTTGTGAGCTGGTTTCATAACATAATGTCACCCAAATTTTGTGTTATAATTTGAAATTGTGATTATTTTATTTCCTGAGATAACATCTGAGCTTCTTGTTGTCTCACCCATCCAAAATATCAAATATACTATGAACCGTTATACCCATCCGAAAATTACTGAGATAGATGACCGCAATTCTCCGTTCTCTATGGTGACCCTAGCCGGGTATAAATAGTGGTTGGGCCATATATGAAGCCAACATGATCTTGATAAATAGATGTGTCTATAATAGTGAGCTGACATAAAATATTTTCATACTATTTTCGAGGCTGACATGAAGATCCTTTTTAAGGCTGAAATTGCTTGTCTTGGAGGGCTATTATAAACTCTTTATACAATGAATCATGCTCAAGAAGAGCTCTTCATACATGACATTAATTATTTGATTTTACATTAAAAATCCTAGTCATATCAAATGAGTGCCAACTAAACATAATATCACTTTCTCATGAAACCCGTGAAGCAAATCTTAATAATAATTTTATTACATCATTTACATAAGTCACAATTAAATGTCATTATGAAGACTGAACCTAGTTACATTATTCAACACTCCATCTTAACTAAGGAGGCATTCATAATGATACTTGATCATTCTCAATATGAATAATTTCTCATAAGAAGAATTGGATTGGTAACCCATTTGTATAACATCATATCAACCAACATTGTTACATTGGAAGGCCTTGACTAACAACTCCATCTCTCCATGAGATCTTGAGCTTAATGCTAGCGAGATCAATTATTTAATAAACACTCTCATCGTTGTCTCTCTCAAAGCATACCCCACCTAGGTTTTCTCAGAGTATGTTAGGGACTATTCTTATCTTTTATTCCTAGTCCTCAAATAATATCGGTCCTTTCACGACTCCTCTTATCTTGGATGCCCTACTACATCCTCAAAGAGTATCAAATACCAGATAATTACCCAATCCTCCATTTTGTCTTCCCAGGTGAAGACCAAAATGACGTGTCTATCTCTCCCTCTCAATTCGGGAGGATATATTCCAAGAAAGGAATGTACTCATTCCTACATAAGGAGTTTACCTAAGCTCCCTCTTGGCCTAGGAATTTCCAAGTTTCTACCAATTAAGAAACTTATTACCAGGCTCCCTCTTAATGAGGGACCTGCAACAACTTTTCAGGAAATAATGGGACATCGAACTGCTCTAAATAAATTCTTCCTTTGATGTCACAAATCTCTTCTTCATTATGGATTCTTCAGCTTTTGGGACCTCTTCATAGGGCACAAACCATCCATCTCTTTCATCCATGAGTCATGTCATCATTCATTTTCATCGGAGAGTGATCCATCAGTCTTTCATCTAGTCTTTTTTCATGTTATGCTGCTATCTTCATACCATATTTATTCAAGGATATTTCAACCTATCACATGGTTATCGATGGTGGAAGACATCCACTACCTTTTGGCAGCCCTGCATAAGCCCATCCAGATATTGTTTAAAATAAGAAATGAATGCTTAAATTAAAATTACCCTTGTGATGGTATCTCATCATGACATATTCCTATAGGTATCAGCGTCCTTCATACATTTTGACACATCTCCCAAATATATCCATTTTCAAGGGTCTCGATCTTTTTCAGACTTCCATCAGAGTCTTCATATCTTTCCGAGAGATTTCCTAGTCAAGTCTTCTTGGTTTTCATGGATGTTGATAGCCTTTACCATGGTTGCATATTTCATTATCTCTTTCTTCCTTTCTTCACACATTTCATTCCTAGGAGATTCAAATCAGAGTTCCTTGATTGTAGTCAACCACCTCATACTTCATATGAGGACATATTATGTTGATTTCATCTAGTGTGACCTATGCCTTCCTACATTATTTCAAAGGAGGAGATTTTTTTTCTTTGATAATGCTTCTCAAGATAGAAGTAGTGATCCATGTTACCTAGAACCATATGACATGAAATTATAATATTAAATTCAAGCATACATACCTCATTTACCTTCATGTCATCTAGGCTTATTTCAACAAATTTCTTGATTGAAATATATTCAACCCCTTGATCTTCTTCATCTCTTATGTCATCATACCATCATCCCTTGAGTTCCACAAGTTGGAGTTCCTGAAGAAACACTTGCTTCCTCTCTGGATTGGTGAATCTTCAAATGAAGATTTCATTAGAGAATCTTAAGGATCTTCCATATCCCTATCCAACATATGTATTCTTCTTGATGTATGATGAGCCTTGTCCTAGATGACTTCTTCCTTTCCTTCAACTTCTAATGAGGTTCCCAAGAGCTATTTCCTTCATTATTGATTCCCATGGATTTTTTTTTTTTTTGCATATCTTTCATGATTCCCCATGGTGATTTCACGAGCTCTTGTTTCTAAAGCTTCCATGATGCTATACTTCATATTATTATTTATTATAGCCATATCCTATAAAATATTTAGGAGCCATGGTAATACCTTTTGTGAGGGAGACTATCTTAGAATATTTTTTACTCCCTCTTTCCTTGGGATTTTCTTCAATTTCCTCCATCTTTCCGGTGATATGAGCTTTCTTTTTGTAATGTCCATAATTTTTTCATAACATTGCATCTTAGCTATGATTTTTTGTCTTTTCTAATGACCAAATTTTCTAAACTTCCCTTTCCTTTCTGCAAATGTTTGACTGCTTTAACCTTCCGCACTATTGCCCTCAACTTGTCTACAAAAATCAGAAGTTGTTGATTGGGGTAACTTTCATGTCTCATGGACATTTTTTTACCTTGGTCATCAGTTATAACAATGATGATTATGTTTTTATCATTTCTCCAAATCTCACAATTGAGATTCTATTAAGATATTCCTTTGAGCCCTTTGATCCCTTTATATTTATATAAATATTGCTTGACCTTCGAATAATTTTCCATAGATATGATCAATGAATTCATTATTTTTATGGACTACGTTTATCCTCCTTTTTCATGCAAGAAAATTTGATGACCCAAGCAACATATGGATATTCTTGCAAAACATTAAGTCATTTTGTCATATTTTATTAAAGAATGAAAGATACTTAATTGAAAAGTGAAGATGAAATCTTCAACTTGATCTCTTTGAAAAAATCCTTCTTTAGTGAAGGAGATTTCCTTTTATGATGTCAATACATTTAGATATCGCTTCCAATGTTGATGGTGATTGATGAGGATGTTTTATTGCTTCCTTGGATTATCAAGGATAAAGATGAGATCCTTGCTGCAATGACAGGAACTTCGATTATAGCTTTTGATGATAATTCCTTTTATCCCTTATGATACTTAGAATTTCTTGGTGGAAAATGAATGTAGATATGAAATACTTTTCTTGGTTGTCTATGCTTTGTGCTACTTGCATTTCATATCTCTTTAACTTGATGAGATGACTAGGGGATCCAATATTTTTTCTGTCATGTCACATAAGACTTCTTTTTAGCATCAAGATATTTCCTTATTGTGATAACCAAGGTAGTAGTTCTGAGTTTTTATCACTTAGTAGAAAGGATCACAAAGAATTATAGTAGCACATATACATTGAAGGAGTATCACTATGATACCACAAAAAATATTCTCTAAGTAGTTTGTATTGTACCGAGATATGTATATTCATCTTCTTCACTGTGATTTCATTTTTATCGAGGTTTTGTGATCTTAGATGATCCAAGTCCTTTTGGAATCTCACTTGACACCTAAATTTCAGAGGAAACCCAAATAATTGTTATGTGTTAATATGCCCTTTAACTTATTTTGATGATTTTCTTTGACAACCTTCGATTTTCTTAGATTCCTTTCTTGAAACTCGGTCCTTGAGTGTCTCTTTGATTAGATTCCCTTGCTTAACTTTAGAACCATAGCTATGAAACCATGTTGAGAAATCTAGGGAATTTGCATTAGGTGATTTATCTTCATTAGTAACTTCTTTTGAATGCATTTTTACTTATTCAGATTAGGATCTTCTTCATGTTAGGTTATTAGTTTTCTTCTTCATCAAACAATAACAAATGCATGAACATAAATAGATAAGAGACACAACATATAGGCTATGAGCTAGGGTCAAAAACTCTCTCTTTGAGAGGAAAACCTGCACAAATTCTTCTTATAGAGATTCCAATTGATGAATACCAAGACCATAACCATTGACCTATTTTGCCACTCCAAGAACAAGACATAGTCAACCTTTCTTCCTTGATTCAATTTCCACTTCTTCAATCTTCCTCAAACTGAGATCATCTCTTCATGGTATTGGAACATGTCAATGTAAGGTCACTAAATCATGACCATTGTAGCAACATCCAAACACAACAATCAGCCACCGAGTTATGGTTATTTTCTTGAAAGACATAATGAAACTGTGGTATCATGCATCATACCATTATAACATCACTACGACATCAAGTATCACTGTGCATCTAGTAACACCGAGGAGCACCAAGCATCTGAGTATCACTGTAGTACCCAACACAGCACCAAGCAACACCGAGGATATACACTATGATATTATGTCGAGGTAGAGAGGGAAAATGTCACTGTAATGTCACCGAAATTCTGTGTTATAATCTGCACTTGTGATCATTGTATTTCTTGAGATAACATCCAAGCTTCTTGTTGTCTCACCCATTTCAAATATCATATATACTTTGAACTATTATACACATCCAAAAATTATAAACACAAATGACCGAAATTATTTGTTCTCTGTGGTGAACCTAGCTAGGTATAAATAATAGTTGGGCCATATATTAGGCTAACATGATCTTGATCAATATATGTGTCTATAGAAGTGAGGCGACATGACATATTTTCATATTGTTTTGGAGGTCGACATGAAGATCCTTTTTAAGGCTGAAAGTGCCTGTCCTGGAGGGCTATTATAAACTCTTTATACAATGAATTATGCTCAAGAAGAGATCTTCATACATGAAATTAATTCTTTGAATTTACATGATAAATCCTAATTCTCCCAAATAAGAGCCAACTAAACATAAAATCACTTTCTTATGAAACCCATGTAGCAAGTCTTAATAATAATTTTATTACATCATTTACATAAGTTACAATTACATGTCATTATGAAGATATAACCTAGTTACATTTTTAACACTGCATGCATGCTCTCAACAGCGAGATATCATCGTCAAATCAAAATAAAACAATGCACAAAACATGTGCTCTCCAATAGAAAAATGTGGCCACATAAAATCTGAATACTTTAAAACCCTCACAACAATAAAATATTGCATGATATGAATAACATCATAAGACACATAAATATGTGCTAAATTCATCAGCAAATCTTGCAAAACAAGTGTGAGAGGATCACCAACATATACTCTATCAACGTGCAAAACTCTCCAACTCAAAACTCTACACCGACAACTTCGATTCTGATCTATTCTACAACATGCTTCATATCTACACATCATTTAGTTATTAACACTCATGGACTGAAGCATCTATGCTCTACTGAAGGTCCAAAGCATAATCACACTATTCTTCCTTCTCTCAACAGTTACACTCGACATCTAACTCAATCAACTGTCACATAGCTCCAAGATCATGTATATAAAACATGTAGGGCGAAATTGAAGTTGGGGTTAGAATTAAAGGTGCACAAATTGGACGAAATCAATCCACTAACACATCAAATTGTGCACTAAATGCATTCACATCATGAGAGGACCTTTTCAATCCAATTATAGCCTTTCTCACTTTTTCTGCAAGCCTTTGGGAATTTCCATGTTAATTTTCTTCCGAACAATGTGAGGAATGCAAAGGAAATCACGTGAAATACCTTAGTCGCTCCCATAAGATAGTTTCAATGTGAATGAGGCTATATAAGCTCCCACAAGCTTGTATGCAAGCATCCATTCACTCCCATAGGATTATATGCATGTGCTTGTGGCTAAAAATGAGGGAAACATCTTTCCTTCAACTTAAAACCTCTGCCACTTATTGGATGATCTTCTTCAACTTCTATACATGCTTCCAAATCTTTGACATGGACTTTAACAAATCTGCAAGTGGATCAATAATGCCTCCTAAGTGTCACTTCCAAGTTGACCTATAACGGCCAAAAAACAAGGTTTGCAAGTGTGATAAGAAGTCCTCCACTCTCCATCAAACCTATGAACAAGCTGCAACACATCTGAAAATCTAAAAAGACCTAAATTCCTCTGTAGCGCCTCTGCAACATAAACATCATCATCATGAAGCTATCATATCACTACTAAAATTCATCCTTATAAGCGTAGACATGAAGACGTAATGAGGACCTAGTTGACAAATCAACTAGTGTGCTATGAGCCATCGCCACACATGTAGATATTCTGATCAACCTCAAGCATCCTCCTCTATCTATAACATCATCCTCTATTGTAGAAACATCTACAACCATCATAACATGTAGATCAATGCATGTGGCAACACATGCCAACTTGTCTATGACCATCATGCTACCATCAAGCTACTAATTTTCAATCAATTGTTCCATCATCATAGGACCAACATCAATGCCAAAACATACCAACACAGGTGACAGCATACTGCTGACATCAATGTCAACCACTAGGACCACCAAGCCAAACACATATGCACATGATAAGTAGTATTGTGGCCATGACCTTGTTTACATCAATGCCAACACTACACTACCAATAAACTGCCCCTTTGGCATTGATGTCAACCTCAACAACATGTGGGGTTGATCTCCATACATTCCAAAAACAGAAGCTCCTCTCTATCCATCCAAATTCTCCCCCCCCTTTGACATCAATGGAAAAGGGTCAACTACATATGAATAGGAAGCAAGAACTGAAGCATAAGAAATAGAGTAATACATCTCTACATGGTTGAGATATAATGCAATCAATGATCATCCATGCCTCCATATAAGCAACAAGCACCCTTGCCTTCATGCGTTGCCATTTTGTCTTCCCTATCAAGAGAGCTTCATATAGCAATGCCACTTGTTCTTTCAGAACTTCATTGCTTTTTGCTAAAGCTTGGTTTTCAGCTGTTATTATATGGATTGTACACTCTCTTTCCTGCTCTTTAGCTTCTATTACGTCCAATATTTTTTTTTATATTTAATAGTTCTTTCACATAAAGATTAGATGACCAAGTGAGAGGTATGGATGTGAGACTATATAAAGCAGAATCATCAATGACTTTTCCTTTTCCTTTGGACTTGTTGTTGCCACCTACTTGCAAAGAGGACATGTTTAAATATTGTTTCTTTCGAAGACCTGAATACTTTCCTTTGAGATTTTTTTTCCTTGTATGCTCCCATTTTAGACTAGCCAGTGTTCATTTTAAAATGCTCCAATACTGTTTCGCATTGACCCAAACCCACTTCCCAGTTTACCCTATATCATTTGTTTCCACGAGTTCTAAAGTTTTTTGTCCCATTATCATGATAATATTAAGAGAAATAAAAGCTTTTAGTCAACAAAATATGGTAGAACACCCACTGATCTGATTTGATGGTATTGAATGCCTACGCGGATTGAAGTTTTGATCTGGTCACATGGGCTGCGATGCGATCACTTTCATTTCTTTAAACCCTCGCACAGCTGATAATAAAGTAGGGTGGGACAATTTTAACGAAGTTACAAACATCTCCACATAGTTCTGTCCTTACGTCTTCAAAATCACAATCGAACCGACGCTTAGTGATCCATTCGCTCATGAGTATAAATCATTAATTATCGTGATGCAAGTCAAAACATTCACTTTCCTTCCAACACATCTTTCCTGATCCATTCGTTCACCAGTGTAAATCATGAACTATCATGATGCAAGTGAAAACATTCACTCTCCTTCCAACACATCTTTCCTGCCCTCACGCTCCTTCTCGTTTATAATACTCAAAGTCACAGACCGCTCTGAAATCCTATCTCAAACCCGACAAAATAATCTTCTGCAAAAGAGGCTGTCAAGCACTCCCCAGACTCGAGACCTCAAGCCTTGTAACTTCATTAAGCGACCTCCCAACACCCTTTCATGAATGCTCCTTGGCATCTTTCATGAATGCGTTGGAATATTGATAATTCCAAACAATAGAAATGGAGAGAATAAACTCCCCTCTACAACACAGAAAAGTTAAAATAAAAATTTCGACTGCAGACAGAGATGGCATGAAAATGCTTTCTTCTATTTCATTAACAGAAACTTAAAATAGACTATTACAAAAGTCTTCCTCAATGGAGGGATACACTAAATAATATCAAGACTGCTCCACATGCAGTGCTCCAAAATAACTCTTTGTCTCTCAAGAACACACAAACAGTGCTCAGTTCTTCTTACTGTGTTTTCTTGCCTGCGGGCTCTCACACAGCGGTTACAGCAATACAAATTACATTCTATTCTACAAGCCTCACGGGCTTTTTCACTTTATATAAGACACGACGGGAACAAAACCCAAAACCTATATATAAAATATAAAACAAAGAAATAAACCAAAATACAAAGGAAAACCTTTGTGCAACAATAAAATTTTAATATAGCGCGATGTACGAGTGGGGACCACATCGCAGTCGGCTACTTTGCGATTTGCGATGGCGGAACGGCGGATCAATCAAAAATGCGATAATGCGATCTGTGCGATGGTGGAAAATATATATGGCATGCGGTTGTGCAATCGTGCGATGGCATGACGATCGCACATCGCAACTTTCAACGGAACTCTGGCATGGGCGGAGGGTGATATTGTAATATTGCGATGTTGTGATGGTGCAAGGGCGCAACCATCACACATCGCAGATTTCCATGTCAACAAGACACTGCAGTTTCAAACTTCAAAACTATGATCTGCGATTTGCGCTTTGGCGCTTAAGTGGTAGGGACCACTTGTCCGGCCTTTTCAATACTTTTAAGTCTTTCCGTTGTTTTAAACATATTTCATTCAATTTGGTTGTTGAGGGCTTTAAAGCCTGAAATGACTGTTTTAAATAAAACTGCTCCTCCGTAGACTTTAACTACAGGAAATCTTCATTCCTCTGTTAAAATGACTTCTCGTCCATATCAAAATTAATTCTTCTGCAATCTGTGGCTGCTACCCATACAAAATTTATTCATCCTTACGGATTCTCCATTCTTCTTAAATACAGAGTGTTGTGCACTCAAATCTTTGCTGTTGTCTCTGTGTACTCTTTCTTCTACTCAAAGGCACGGCAGGTGACTTTAATATTTTCAACACTCCCCCTTAAAGTCAGCTGTTGGGTTATCCATCAAACCCAAACATTTTCTCAAAAATTCAAATGTTTTCTACCCCAATGGCTTTGTTAGAATATCTGCATGTTGCTCCTCTGTTTTACAATGCTGTAAAACAATTTCTCCATTGTTCACCAATTCTCTAATATAATGAAATTTTGTGTCTATGTGCTTTGTTCTTTTATGAAACACAGAATTCTTTGGCAATACAATAGCTAAGGTATTGTCACAGTAAATCACAGTGCCTTTTACTTGTTCTTGGCATAAATTTCTCAACATTCTTCTCATCCAAATTGCTTGACACGTTGCTGCTGTAGCTGCCACATATTCTGCCTCTACTGTAGATAATGCTACAATAGGCTGTTTCTTAGAAGCCCATGAAATAGCTCCTGAACCCATATGAAAAACATAACCGGAAGTGCTCTTTTGATCATCTACACTTCGAACCCAATCACTGTCATTGTATCCAACTAATTCTGAATTTTCTGAAGCTGTATATAAAATATCAAATCTTTCAGTTCCTTTCACATACCTCAGAATTCTCTTTGCTGCTTGCCAATATGCTTCTTTTGGTTTCTCCATAAATCTGGAAATTAAACTAACATCATGCATAATATCTGGCCTAGTTGCAATCAAATACATGAGGCTGCCAACTATGCTTTTATATAAACTTGGATCAAAATCATTGCTGCTGTCATCTTTACTCAACTTCAATCCCATTATTGTGGGAGTAATTGCAGCTTTGCACTCCTGCATATTAAATCTTTCTAAAACTTGATTCACATACTTTGCTTGAGAAATAAAAATCCCTCTCTCACCTTGCTCTACTATTCCTAAGAAGTATCTCAATAACCCATGTCAGTCATTTCAAATTCATCTTTCATGACTGTTTTAAAATTTTCAACAAGGTAATCATCATTACCTGTAAATATTAGATCATCAACATATAAAACAACAATCAACAGCTTACCATCCTTTTCTTTGATGTAGAGGTTGGGTTCTCCCTCACACTTTTCAAATCCATTTTCCAATAGATAGGAGTCTATTCTACTATACCATGCTCTTGGAGCTTGTTTCAGACCATAAAGAGCTTTCTTCAATTTGCAGACCTTATGCTCTTGGCCTTTCTTCTCATATCCAAGAGGTTGTTCCACATATACCTCTTCCATTAAAACTCCATTTAAAAATGCAGATTTTACATCCATCTGGTATACTTTCCATTTGTTTTGTGTTGCTATGGACAACACTGCTCTCACTGTCTCCATTCTTGCAACTGGTGCAAAAGTTTCTTCATAATCAATCCCTTGTTTCTGCTTATATCCCTTGACAACAAGTCTGGCCTTGTGTCTTTCTATTTTTCCTTCAGCATTGCTTTTGGTATTATAGACCCATTTAACACCAATGACTTCTTTACCTTCTGGGAGATCAACCAACTCCCATGTTTTGTTCTTCTCTATGGCATTAATTTCATCATCCATAGCTTCTATCCATTTTCTATCTTTAATTGCATCTTCAAAATGAATAGGATCATCAACTTGACAATACAAAGCAAATAGGGAATTCATACCTTCATTTGCTGCTCCTTGCTCATAGATTTCTCTAAGACTTCTGAACTTTGTTCCTCTTTCACTTGGTGTAGTCGTGCTTGAAGAAGCACTCATTTTTGCTCCATGTGGTGTGCTTGGAGATGCACTCCCACTTCTTCTCAAGGGTGTTCTTGCTGCCGTTTGAGGCATCCCTTGCTGTCCTAGAATTTGAGGAGGTTGTGCTACGGATGAGTTGTTAATCTCAACCACATCTTCATCATCTTCATCATGAGATAAACAGCTTTTAACATTGACTGTTTTCTCAATGCTTCCATCCCATGCTTCCTCTTCAATAAATTGCACATCTCTGCTTATCACGAACTTCTTTGTGGATGGGTTATACAGTCTGTATCCTTTGGAATCTTCACAATATCCAAGGAAAATGCACTTCTCCCCCTTACTATCCAATTTCTTTCTCAATTTGTCTGGAATGTGTACATATGCTACACATCCAAAAACTCTCATGTGGGTGACTCCCTGTTTTCTGCCACTCCACGCTTCTTCTGGAACTTTGTTCATCACATATTTTGCAGAGCATCTATTTAAAATATACACAGCACAGTTTGCTGCTTCTTCCCAATATTCATTCAGCAAGTGTTTCGCCTTCAGCATACTTCTCACCATTTCCATTATGGTTCGATTCTTCCTTTCAACAACTCCATTCTGTTGCGGTGTGTACCTTGTGGTAAACTTCTTGTGTATGTCATTCTCTCTGCAAAAACGCAGAAATTCCTTTGATATATATTCTCCTCCTCTATCAGTTTTGAGAACTTTAATGTACAGTCCGCTCTGTTTCTCTACAAGAGCTTTAAAATGGCAAATTTTTTGAAAAAATTCACTCTTATACTTCAGAAAATAAACCCACACTTTTCTTGTGTAATCATCTATGAAGGTCAGCATGTAATTGCTTCCTGAAACTGATGTTGTCTGCATCGGCCCACGTAAATCTGAGTGGATGATTTCTAAGGGTGCTTTCGCCCTTATGCTTTTCCCTGATGGAAAATTTTCTCTGTGTTGCTTTCCCAAGATGCAGCCTTCACATAGGCTGTCAGGCTTCTCAATGAATGGCAAACCTTTTACCATTCCTTTTCTGTGTAGCAAATTCAATCCTCCAAAATTGAGATGTCCAAATCTCAGATGCCATAACCAATTTTCATCCTTATCTTCCTTCTGAAAGGCTTCTTGTGTTACAGCTGCTATGCTTTTTCCTTTTCCCTTCAAGTCAATGTTGAGCTTGAGCGGAAACATTTTATTGCTGGTCATTTGAATTTCAACAATGATTTTCTTGCTTGGAGGTATATCTTTTATTGTGCACACGTCATCCTTAAATATTACATTGTAACCTTTGTTTATGAGCTGCCCAATGCTCAAAAGATTACACTTCAGACCTGGATCATAATACACATTAGGAACAAATTTGTGCTCCCCATTTCTTGCTCGAATACTAACTCTGCCTTTTCCTTTGACAAAGATCTTAGTATCAGTCCCTGTGGTCACTTCAGAGTTTACTTCTTCATCTAAATTGGCAAACATTGCTTTGTTTCCAGTCATATGATTACTACATCCTGAATCTAAGAACCAAACATCATCTTCTCTATCTTGTGCGAGATTACAAGCTAACAGCACATTGCTTGGGTTCTTTTCTTCTTTTGCTACATTAGCATTCTGCTTATTTTTCGTGTCATTTTGCTTCTTTCTACATTCATTGGCATAGTGCCCATATTTCTTGTAATAATGATATTGGACATTGGATTTGTCATACCTCTGTCCATGAGCATGTTGGTGTTGATGTCCACCTTACTGGCTGTTGCATTGGCTGTGAATCTAATTTTGACTGTTGCTCTTTCTATGTGAATTTGAAGGGCTGTTCCTTCCACCTCTGTTCTAGCTTCTGCCTCTTCCTCTTCCTTTACCTTGACTTCTTCCTCTTCCTGAAGGCATCTAGGTCTTGAAGGCGTGCTCAAGAGATGAGTTTTCATCTTTGCTCAATCTCTGTTCATGAGTTATCAGCGAGGCATGAAGTTCATCCACTGTGAACTGTGAGAGATCTTTGGTCTCTTCTATGGTGGTAACAATAACATCAAAATTTGAGGGTAAGCTTCTCAAAAGTTTCTCCACAATCCTTCTTTCTTCAAGAGTTTCTCCATGGGATCTTATCTGATTTACAATTCCAATCACATGTGTAAAAAATGTGTCTACATTATATGACTCTTTCATGCAAAGAGTTTCAAAATCTCTCCTCAACAACTGAAGTTTTGCTGTCTTAACTTTCTCCATACCTTGATACGCTACTTTCAGAGTTTCCCATGCCTCCTTGGATCTCTGGGCTGCAGCTATCCTTGGAAACACACTCTCATTTACTGCTTGATACAAACAGAAGAGAGCTTTGGCATCTTTCTTCCTATTGCTCTTCAATATGTCTTTCTCTGCTTGAGTCAAGGCATTAAAAGCCTGCTCATCAGATGGTTCAACAAAACCATCTTCTACTAGTTCCCACAAGTCTTGTGAGACAAACAGGGCTCTCATGGTAATGGCCCAATAATCATAATTCTTTCCATTAAATTGTGGAAGCTGAACATTTCCAATGTTCATTCCTGTGCTTGGTCCAGCCATTGCTCTTAAACTGAACTCTGAACTTAAACAAACTGTCTTTCCTTCTCTTGAAAGAACAAACTCTTTTAAACAAAAACAACAACTCTGTTTTCTTTGAGAAATACCTGAACTTTGACCTTTGTTGGGCTTTCACACTGCTGGAGAAAACGCTGCAACAAGTCTTCTTCTTCTTCAGCTTCTTTGAAACCTTCAAAGAGCCTAAACTAGCTCTGATACCATGTTGAAATATTGATAATTCCAAACAATAGAAATGGAGAGAATAAACTCCCCTCTACAACACAAAGAAGTTAAAATAAAAATTTCGACTGCAAACAGAGATGGCATGAAAATGCTTTCTTCTATTTCATTAACAGAAACTTAAAATAGACTATTACAAAAGTCTTCCTCAATGGAGGGATACACTAAATACTATCAAGACTGCTACACACGCAGTGCTCCAAAATAACTCTCTGTCTCTCAAGAACACACAAACAGTGCTCAGTTCTTCTTACTGTGTTTTCTTGCCTGCGGGCTCTCACACAGCGGTTACAGTAATACAAATTACATTCTATTCTACAAGCCTCATGGGCTTTTTCACTTTATATAAGACACGGCGCGAACAAAACCCAAAACCTATATAAAATATAAAACAAAGAAATAAACAAAAATACAAAGGAAAAACTTTGCGCAACAATAAAATTTTAATATAGCGCGACGTACGAGTGGGGACCACAACGCAGTCGGCTACTTTACGATTTGTGACAGTGGAATGGCAGATCAATAAAAAATGCGATAATGCGATCTGCGCGATGGCGAAAAATATATATGACATGCGTTTGTGCGATCGTGTGATGGCGCGACGATCGCACATCACAACTTTCAACAGAACTCTGGCATGGGCGGAGGGTGATATTGTAATATTGCAATGTTGCGATGGTGCGAGGGCGCAACCATCGCACATCGTAGATTTCCATATCAACAAGACACTGCAGTCTCAAAATTCAAAACTGCGATCTGCGATTTGCGCTTTGGCGCTTAAGTGGTAGGGACCACTTGTCCGGCCTTTTCAATACTTTTAAGTCTTTCCGCTATTTTAAACATATTTCATTCAATTTGGTTGTTGAGGGATTTAAAGCTCGAAATGACTATTTTAAATAAAACTGCTCCTCCGTAAACTTTAACTACGAGAAATCTTCATTCCTCTGTTAAAATGACTTCTTGCCCATATCAAAATTAATTCTTCTGCAATATGTGGCTGCTGCCCATACAAAATTAATTCATCCTTACGGATTCTCCATTCTTCTTAAATACAGAGTGTTGTGCACTCAAATCTTTGCTGCTGCCTGTGTGTACTCTTTCTTCTGCTCAACGGTAGGCGACTTTAATATTTTCAACAGAATGCTCTATGAAGATGGAACGAAATTTCAATTCAGATGTGCTACCGTTAGACTATCTATAAAAAAAATGACAAAAGGCGTAGTAAGAATGTAGTAAGTTATTTAGAAATGGGATGAGTCGGATGCTGTGGCTTTTGTAATTGATTTTTGACTCAGGTCACAAGATTGTGAGGTGTAGGAGCTACATGGCTGTACTGTTCATGAGGGGATCTTGAAATGTGGAAACTCCTTCCAGAGATAGTTGTTGAGCTTCAGCTGAGGTGAACTCTGCCAATGGAACGCGTTGGGCTGCTCTCTTTTGTTTGTGCTTACGATGTGCCTGCATTCATATTTTAAGAATACAAATGCACTACAGAATGGCAGCACACCATCTTCGATGAGTTTTCCAGCCACAAGAATATTAAAAGTAGGTGTGCCTTGGAAGAAGGCGTTCACGGAATTTGTGTCTGTAGAAAAGAACGGGACAAACTTTATCGTTGGGGGATTCTGCGTGAAGGTGTTTGAAGCGTCCATTAAACCACTCAATTATTCAGTCAAGTACATCCCATATAACAACTACTCCCATCATGATATTATTCGCCAAATTGTGCTTAAGGTATAGGTGTTGTTTGTGTGCATGCGCTTAAATTGTTCTCGTGATTCTTAACGGTAGTACCCAGTAGCAGCAAGCATCGCTCCAAACATTCTCATGCTTTTTTTTAATTGTTTTTCGCTGTTCAGAAAGTTGATGCAGTGTTAGGAGATTTCACCATCACATCAAAACGTTCTCGAGAAGTATTGTTTGCACAACCTTTCTTAGATTCTGGTTTATTGGCAGTTGTTCCATTGAAACTGTTGGAAATTTAAAAAAAATTCCAGAACTCTTCCTCTTTAACACAGAGAAATAAATTTGCATACACAGTGACAGAATTTCCACAAAAAAAAAATTCTATTCAGTAAAAAAAACTTGTTACAACTTCTTCCTCTCTGCAGAGGGATTTACAATTGTGACTGCTGCTGTCACAGTGCACACTTAAGACCTCTGTCTCAATTAAAAAAAAACTTTCTGTCTCTCTGTAAAAATAAACAGCTCTCTGTCTATTAATAAAACTCACTGTGTTTTTATAAAATCTTACACTGTTGTGTAAAGATTTAATTCAGCTCTCTCACTGTTTACAAAAAAAATACAATCTGCTCTGTGTATTTTTTTTATATCTCTTACTGTCTTTCAAAGCACTGCTGTGCGTTACATACTGTGTGTTAAAAAAAAATTACAATACACTTCTATTCTAAATTTATAAGCAAAATATCTAAGAAATAATTAATGCAATTTGTTGACAAAATTGCAAAAATTCTACCGCTTAAAAAATTTCATTAATGCCTCATTAAATCTCGTCGCACCGCTTAAGAAAAATTCTGGCAAATTTTAAATTTGATGGCAGCGGCAATTTTTCCGCGTGGTGGCGACGGGTGGTGGACCGGTGGCGCGTCGAATAAAGGGGCGGAGCCACCTCAAACTGGTGGTTGCGGGGGGTATGGTTTTGGCCGTACCCATCAAATGGGTGACCCCCCGCACTAAATCTCGCCAGGGGGGCGGGGGTCAAAGGCCCTACCGCTGGTCAACCGCGGGGGTGGCTTCGTCGTTAACCGGCGTGCCGTTTCGACCCCCCGCACACGGCCGATTGCAGCCAACCTCGCTTCTAACATTTATCTCCTGCGCTGTCAACCTGTTTTCCGAGCTGTGTGTTGCCGCCTGCAACTCGATCGGCAGTTGGAATTACATTCCAACACTCCCCCTTAATTTCAACTGCTGGGTTTTCTTGCATACCCATGCATTTTCTGAAATGTTCAAAGCTTTTCTGCGCAAGTGGCTTTGTGAGGATATCTGCAAATTGATCCTCCGTTCTACAATGCTGCAAAACGATTTCTCCATTGCTAACCAATTCACGTATGAAGTGAAACTTGGTGTCAATGTGCTTAGTTCTCTTATGAAAGACAGAATTTTTAGACAATGCAATAGCTGAGCTATTGTCACAAAAGATCACTGTCCCTTTTACCTGTTCTTGACATAAGCTTCTCAACATTTTCCGCATCCAAACTGCTTGACACGCTGCTGCTGTAGCTGCTACATACTCTGCTTCTGCCGTAGACAATGCTACAATGGGTTGTTTCTTAGAAGCCCATGAAATGGCTCCTGAACCCATGTGAAAGACATAACCGGAAGTGCTCTTCCGATCATCAACACTTCCAGCCCAATCACTGTCTGTGTATCCAACTAAATTTGAACATTCTGAAGTAGTATAAAAAATACCAAAATTTTTAGTACCTTTAACATACCTCAAAATCCTCTTTGTTGCTTGCCAATGTGCATCCTTTGGCTTTTCCATGAACCTGGAAATCAAACTAACAGCATGCATTATGTCCGGCCTAGTTGCAGTCAAATACATGAGGCTGCCAACTATGCTCTTGTATAGACTAGGATCAAAGTCCTTGCTGCTGTCCTCTCTGCTGAGCTTTAATCCCATCACTGTGGGAGTGATTGCTACTTTGCATTCCTGCATGTTAAATCTTTCAAGTACCTCATTAACATACTTTGCCTGTGAGATGAAAATCCCACTTTCATCTTGTTCTACTTCTATTCCCAAGAAGTATTTCAACAAACCCATATCAGTCATTTCAAATTCTTCCTTCATGACTGTTTTGAAATGTTCAATAAGGCAATCATCATTACCTGTAAAGATAACATCATCAACATATAAGACTACAATCAAAATTTTACCGTCTTTTTCTTTGATGTAGAGGGTGGGTTCTCCCTCACACTTCTCAAAACCATTTTCCAGTAGATATGAATCTATCCTACTGTACCACGCTCTTGGCGCTTGCTTCAGCCCATAAAGAGCTTTCTTCAACTTGCATACTTTATGCTCTTGGCCTTTCTTTTCATAGCCGAGAGGTTGATCAATGTAAACCTCTTCCATTAACACTCCATTCAGAAATGCTGACTTCACGTCCATTTGGTAAACTTTCCACTTGTTTTGTGCTGCTATGGACAACACTGCTCTCACGGTTTCCATTCTTGCAACCGGTGCGAAAGTTTCCTCATAATCAATGCCATGCTTCTGCTTATAGCCTTTGACAACAAGTCTTGCCTTGTGTCTCTCTATCTTGCCTTCAGCATTACTCTTGGTCTTGTAGACCCATTTAACACCAATGACCTCTTGAGCTTTTGGGAGTTCAACCAAATCCCAAGTTTTGTTCCTCTCTATGGCATTTATTTCCTCATCCATAGCTTCTATCCATTTCTCATCCTTGATGGCTTCTTCGAAATGAACAGGATCATCAACATGACAATATAAAGCAAACAAAGAATTGATACCTTCATTTGTTATATCTTGTTCATAAATCTCTTTCAAACTTCTAAATTTCTTACCTCTTACAGTAGGTGTATTAGTGCTTGAAGAAGCACTTGAATTTCCTCCTTGTGGTGTGCTTGGAGAAGCACTTTCATTTCCCCTCAAGGGTGTGCATTGTTTCCCTCTTGTTGGTGTTGCTGTTTGGGGATGTATTTCAGCCACCTCATCATCATTGTCATCATGAGATAAACAGTGTTTTACATTCACTGTTTTCTCTATGCTTCCATCCCAAGCTTCCTCTTCAATGAACTGAACGTCCCTGCTCACAAGAAACTTTTTGCTGGATGGGTTATATAACCTGTAGGCCTTGGATTCCTCACTGTATCCAATGAAAATACACTTCTCCCCCTTGCTGTCCAACTTCTTCCTTAGCTGATCCGGAATGTGTGCATAAGCCACACATCCGAAAACCTTCATATGTGTGACACTTTGCTTTGCGCCACTCCATGCCTCTTCTGGCACTTTGTTCATAACTGATTTTGTAGGGCACCTGTTCAAAATATACGCTGCACAATGTACAGCTTCAGCCCAATAATCATTAGGCAAATGCTTTGCCTTAAGCATACTCCTCGCCATGTCCATTATGGTTCGGTTTTTCCTTTCGGCCACTCCATTTTGCTGCGGTGTATATCTAGTTGTAAACTGCTTATGTATTCCATTTTCTCTACAAAACCGTAGAAAATCTTTAGATATATACTCACCTCCTCTATCAGTCCTTAAGACTTTGATATGCAGCCCACTCTGGTTCTCAACAAGTGCTTTGAAATTGCAAATTTTTTCAAACACTTCACTTTTATTTTTCAAAAAGTAAACCCAAGTTTTTCTTGTAAAAACATCTATGAATGTTAACACATAGTGGTTTCTTGCAAGCGATGGAGTTTGCATCAGTCCACACACATCTGAGTGGACAAGCTCTAAGGGTGCTTTTTCCCTTATGCTTTTCCCGGAAGGAAAACTTTCTCTGTGTTGTTTCCCCAAGATACAACCTTCACAAAGGCTGTCCGGTTTCTCTATCAATGGTAAACCACTTACCATCCCTTTTCTGTTCAACAGATTAAGACCTCCAAAGTTGAGATGTCCAAATCTCAAGTGCCATAACCAATTATCATCCTTTGGTTCGCTTTGGTAAGTCTCTTGTGCAACTGCTGCTTTCTCTTCACCATTCTTCAAATCTGCTCTCATTCTGAGAGGGAACATCCTGTTCCTTGTCATCTTCACTTCAGCAATACATGCTTTGCTGGGTGGTTTATCCATGATGGTACAAACATCATTGTCAAAGAAAACATTATACCCCTTATGGACAAGCTGTCCAATACTTAAGAGGTTACACTTCATTCCTGGAACATAATAAACATCTGCTATGGATTTCTTTGCACCTAATCTTGTTAAAACATTCACATCTCCTTTTCCCATAACATAAACTTTGCTATCAGTTCCTAGTGTGACTTGTGACTGCACACTTTCATCTAACATAGAAAACATTGCTAAGTTTCCTGTCATATGGTTGCTACAACCGGAGTCTAGAAACCATACATCCTCATTCTTTTCTTCAGCCATATTACAAACTAAAAACAAATTACTTTGGCTATTGTTTTCTTTTGTGAAATTTGCACTAGTTCCACTTCTCATATCTTGTTTCTTCTTTCTACATTCATTAGCATAATGACCATATTTTTTACAATTGTAACATTGAACATTGGATTTGTCATACCTTTGTCCTTGATCATTCTGCTGTCCACTTTGCTGGCTGCCTTGGCCTTGATGCTGATTGCTGCCCCTTCCATTTGAATGTGAAGGGCTGTTCCTTCCACCTCTGTTTTGGCTTCTGCCTTTTCCTCTTCCTCTGCCTTGCCCTCTTCCTCTTCCGAAAGACATCTGGGCCTTAAAGGCTTGCTCAAGAGATGAGTTTTCACTCCTACTCAATCTCTGTTCATGGGTAATCAGTGATGCATGTAATTCATCCACTGAAAACTTAGTGAGATCCTTAGTCTCCTCTATGGTGGTGACAATCACATCAAACCTTGAGGGTAAACTTCTCAAGAGTTTTTCAACAATCCTCTTGTCCTCAAGAGTTTCTCCATGTGATCTAATTTGTGTAACCATTCCAATCACATGAGTGAAGAATGAGTCAATAGTGTCTGACTCTTTCATACAGAGAGTCTCAAAGTCTCTCCTCAGCAACTGAAGTTTTGTTGTCTTCACTCTTTCCATGCCTTGGTAAACTGTCTTGAGAGTTTCTCATGCTTCACTGGATTTCTTAGCTGCTGCTATCCTTGGAAACACACTCTCATGCACTGCTTGATACAAGAAGAAAAGAGCCTTGGCATCTCTCTTCTTATCATTCTTCAACTGTTCTCTTCCTGCTTGATTTAACATCAAAAACTCTGCTTCATCTTTTGGCTCTTCAAAGCCATCCTCAACTAATTCCCATAACTCTTGGGAGACAAATAAAGCCCTCATAGTTATTGACCAGTAGTCATAATTCTTCCCATTGAATTGTGGGAGATGGACACTTCCCAAACTCATACCTGTGCTGGCTGCTCCAACCATTCTGCACTCTTAACTATGATCTCAAAAACACTTGACTGTGTGTTTTAATTTACTAACTGTTCTGCAACAATTACACAAAGACTGTATAGAGAAATACCTTCGAATTCTTTTGACTGAACCTTCACGCTGCTGGAGAGGCTTCTGCAAAAACGAACTCTGTTCCTTCAGCGTATTTGACCTTCAAATAGCCTGGATTGGCTCCGATACCATGTTGGAAATTTAAAAAAAATTCCAGAACTCTTCCTCTTTAACACAGAGAAATAAATTTGCATACACAGTGACAGAATTTCCACAAAAAAAAAATTCTATTCAGTAAAAAAAACTTGTTACAACTTCTTCCTCTCTGCAGAGGGATTTACAATTGTGACTGCTGCTGTCACAGTGCACACTTAAGACCTCTGTCTCAATTAAAAAAAAACTTTCTGTCTCTCTGTAAAAATAAACAGCTCTCTCTCTATTAATAAAACTCACTGTGTTTTTATAAAATCTTACACTGCTGTGTAAAGATTTAATTCAGCTCTCTCACTGTTTACAAAAAAAATACAATCTGTGTATTTTTTTTATATCTCTTACTGTCTTTCAAAGCACTGCTGTGCGTTACATACTGTGTGTTAAAAAAAAATTACAATACACTTCTATTCTAAATTTATAAGCAAAATATCTAAGAAATAATTAATGCAATTTGTTGACAAAATTGCAAAAATTCTACCGCTTAAAAAATTTCATTAATGCCTCATTAAAATCTGTCAGCACCGCTTAAGAAAAATTTATGGCAAATTTTAAATTTGATGGCAGCGGCAATTTTTCTGCGGTGGTGGCGGATTGGTGGTGGACTGGTGGCGCGCTGAACACATGTGGCGGAGCCACCTCAAGGCTGGTGGTTGCGGGGGGTAAGGTTTTGGCCGTACCCATCGGATGGGTGACCCCCCGCACTAAATCTCAGCCACACGTTTGTGGTCAAAGGCCCCACGGCTGGTCAACTGCGGGGGGTGGCTTGCTGTTAACCGGCGTGCTGTTTGACCCCCCGCACACGGTCGATTTCAGCCAACCTGCTCGGCATTTATCTCCTGCGCTGTCAACCTGTTTGCCGAGCTGTGTGTTGCCGCCTGCAACTCGATCGGCAGTTGGAATTACATTCCAACAGAAACATGATCAGAATACCATTAGTTTTGGCTGGGTTTTTACGAAACCTTTCACCACTGGAATGTGGGTACTAATAGCGGGGTTCTTCATCTCCGGATGGATGATGATCTGTATTTTGGAGCGCAGAAACATTCCACGTTTCGAAGGGAAGCCTAGAGACCCATTCGGAAGCATGTTAAGGTAAGGAACAACTTTGGCCGGCCCCATGTCCTATTTTTTAGACCTACCATTTGGAAAGAACAAAGCAATTACATCAGCTATTGAAGGGGTTGGAAACCACATTATATTTAACAATGTTTGTTTGTGTGCAGGTTCAGTTTTATAACTTGGTTCACCAGTCAGGGTATGTTGTTCTCTCTCTATTTCACAAATTCCTTGTTCGACTTCAATTGATTTCTCTTGTACAAGTATGGAACTTTTATAGAAATCTTGATTTGGGATAGCAGATGATATTCGGACCGCAATGGGGCGCATAGTGTTTGTGGCCTGCTTTTTTGTTATTGGAATTGATCTGCAATCGTGCTATACAGCAAATTTATCAGCTATTCTAACAGCCAGACGTTTAGAGCCAACCCTTAACGACATCAACAGTGTAGTGGCGGGCAATCTAAGAATTGGGTATCATTCGGGATCTGTAGCCTTAGATGGAATAATAGAACACTACAAAATCTCTAGGCAAAGACTAGTGCCTCTAATGAAAGCTGATTATTATAATGCTTTGTCTAGAGGTGATGTGGGTGCTATCGTGGACGAACATCCATACATACAATCTCTTGTAGCAGAACATTGCGATAGTCTCGCATTCGCTGGCGAAACGTTCACAATTCAAAATTGGGGATTTGTAAGCAATTACTATTGGGATCTGTAATTTGATTTTTGTATTGCAAACAACTATTCATGATGATGCTTTTAGTTTTATTTATGGATACTGATGGGCTGTTTTGGGCAGGCGTTTGATCGCATGAATTATGAACTGGTAAGGGAAATTTCTGTCACAATACTAGAGTTATCCGAAAACGGCGAACTGATCAGATTGCAACGACAATGGTTACCTTACTATGGCAGTGAATGCAACAAATATAGTGATCAATCGGGAACGAACCAACTTGAGGTTCAACACTTCTGGGGCCTTTTCGTCATAGCAGAACTGGTATCAGCGATAGTGCTATTGTTTTACACAGTGCAAAGGAAATGGAATACTTCTATAATGTCAGAAGCGTGGAAGTGATCATGAATAACCCCCCTGATGGCCCAACTGCTCCTTAAGGTTCATCAGGCCAAGGCAACGGAGGCTTTATTTCCGGCGACGATTATGGCGGAAGCATGGAACACATGAATAAAACTTTAAGTCTGAGGAGAACAAAATCGTTTGCTAATGCCATGGCATTTGTTGCAATTTGAATCATACTTCAAACATGACTTCCTAGCTTGACAGTTTGGCAAAACTTGCATTTGCATAAGTTCCTAACATGTCTTTTGATTACCGCGTTTGCGTTTCTTCATTTGTGCTCTGTACTTAGTAGATGATTTCAAGTTTTTAATTATAGTCTTCGTTCAGAAATTTTCTACTCATGGATCAATGTGGGTTTATGCATTTCTCTTCTTCCGTCCGCAACGTATGACTATGAATACCTGCCACGTCCCATTTATCTGCAGCGTATCAAGACATGCCACGTCATTTTGTTCCTTCAGTTTCAGATCCAGCCATGCGGAGCAGGCTTTTAATTTGACTTTCAAAATACCACGTTTAAAAATGTGGTATACCCTTCTTCTCGATGTATTATAAAATTTAAAAAACCTATTTTTGATGTGCTGTTATTTTCCCAAAACGTTATTAATATTCTAAATCAAACTTTGTTTCATTTCGGCGAGTTACTGTCAGATTGTTACATGCTGCAACTATTCTACTTTACACTTATTTTGAATAACACATTATTTGCTTGTGATTAATTCATTCATATGCATATGACAAACTATTTGAGATTGTTACATGCTGCAACTATTCTACTTTACACTTTGTTTGAATAACACATTATTTGCTTGTGATTAATTCATTCATAT